>CM046862.1:18253849-18360515 GCA_025617745.1 Heliocidaris erythrogramma
GAAAACTGAAGAGAATTGCACTTCCAATTTGAACCCCCCCCCCAAAAAAGTCATTTTGCAAATTTACTGACTAACAAACATATGAATGAATATTGTAAATCAGGGTGAATAAGAACAATCAGGATGAATAGGAAAAAAACCGCACTGAAAAGCATTTTTATACATATTTCCTTTCCAGGAATGATAGTATGATACAGACCCTTTCCATTTATCTTATTCATGCCAGTTAAAACAAGGAATGAGGACTGCATCATTCTATGGGTGAACGTCAAAAGAACTTTTTAATGTCAAAAAACACTTTTCCAGTTTTTGTTCCTACTACATTTAGTCCCTCTCTCCCCCAGAGTCATCATGACTACTGGGGATCGAGGCCAATATTATTTCTATGGATATAGATGTGATGATACTTTTAGATTTCTGGTGCTTGTCTCTCTGTTTATGTTGTGATGCCACCCTCCATCACTCTCTACTCTCCCCCCTCCTCTCCCCCTCTCTCTCTCTTGTAAAATTGACCTTGATTGACCTCAGGTACTGCTTTGGGACATTTTGTCATGTTATGGGAAATAATTTTGTGGTTTCAGCAGAGACAGTATCACATGTCATAGAACCTCATCTCCATTCCACTCAGTGTATCTAATGCTTTTTTTTGGGGGGGGGGGGGCATAGTTGCTTATGTGGCAGAAATGTCAGGAGAGTGTGCAGACCATCTAATATATTGTGAATATTAAATTATCTTATTTATTTATTTATTTAGTCTTATTTTTCCAGGGTAGCTTCATCAGTGATTTCAACACTGGTTTACAAGAAGGCCCTGCAAATTAACGAATATAACATTGACAATACAATACAAGATATGAACATTGCAGAAAAATCTTATTCAAATAAACAGTCAACATGAATTTTCAATACAAAAGTGACCAAATGTGATTCAGCAAGTATAAAATGAAAAGCAAATAATGATAATGATTAACAATTTGGAATGTTACTGAGACTGCATGAAAGAAAAATCTTTTTTCAGGAAAAAATAGATATTTGGACTTTCAAATCATAGAATCGTGAATGTTAAATGGCATCATATCGTTTAGATACAAAGTGAATGTATTAGAAGTTATGTTTGAAAGTATGAAAAATATTTATATATAACTTCAAATATTTCTCTTATTTGTTTGTATGCATTTCTACTATCTATTCTATTACAAAAGATTATTTGCTAATTAATAGCAACTAGTAATATTGTATAGAGTAGATATATAGACATTGTTCCTCTGTGTTCCAATGACTTGTAAGAAAGACAGAGTGATAGGATGCTTATTTGAATGTTTAAGTCCTATTTACTTCAAATATAAAAGTTATTCAAATTTTGGGGGTTTATTAGTATATTAGACACTCTGAATATTGTCTACAATTATGATTGTAGTATTCTCCCCCATAGTAAGTCCATGCATGTCCCACATTTCTGTATTGTAGTGGTCAAAGTCGTTAAATAATAAAAAAAAGAAAGTTTGTTTTGTCTGAGGGAAAAGATAATCACATTGTGCTGGGAATTCAGGGGTGGTCACCTGGTAGGGGTCAATATTGAATGGGCGTCCAGGTCAGAGGTTAAATTGAACCCTATAACAGAGGTCAATCTAATTTTGATATGCGATTTACTATCCACTCCATCTCATACCATGCTCACACTGAACCTCAAATTTGGTTTGGGGGTAATATGAGTAAGTTATAGGGTCCATGTCCTGAGTACACGTACATACGCTTCACATTATTTTTAAAATATTTTTTGTGCTTTATTGAATCAGAACAATCATATCATTTACATATAATGACAAGGATGGGGAAAAAAATCAACGGCAAAGTCGACCCCATTAAGGCACCAAGGGGGCGAAGGAAAACCAGCCCAAAACACACAGGTGAGGCCGACATATGGGGTGTTGCAAGAAAGTTGCGATTGATTGCAAGTTGCAACTGATCGGTACTGACCAATCAAAATAATCGTTGCAAGCGCTTCTTCTTGAATGGGCAGATCCTGAACCATTCAAAATGGTTGTTCTAATTTGCTTTACAATTTGCAATTGATTGCAACTTTCTTGCAACACCCAATAGACCCGCCGATCGAAAGACCGACAGCCCCTCCATTATGCAGTCTGCATTGGAAGCTGTGGTGCAATGTAGGATAAATGTAGTCTGCAAGCACAGACCCTAATTTGACACTTTATCAGAAAATCATTGTGTCTTGAGAGAAGCCTAACCCAACTACCTACTGGTTGTGTCAAATTTGTCACGAGCAGCGCTATAGTGCAGGGCTTATGGTAGTCTTACAGTGCAGACATTCTTGTACGACTGACCAGGGTTTGTGCCTGCACACTAGGATAGAGGAGGGTGTAGGGTGTTGTTCTCGGATGCAGGAGGGGGTGCACTTTAGGGTGTAAGGTTTAGGATACAGGGTGCAGATTGTAGGGTGTCGATCAGGTGTAAAATTTAGGATTTGTGCATGCATGTTTGGTTATGGGTGTAGGGTTTTGTTCAGTGTTGTGAAGTAAATGATACCAGGTCCATCAAGATATGTGTCCACACTTATGTGCCATGGGCAACAATTAACCACCAAAGAAGTTTAGTGTTGAGCGCAGTCTTTGGATTAAGAATGGCTAAGTTATTCTTCTTGAAACAGAAACGGGTAGCCTCCTTGGGAACTTAGGTTTATATCACATGGAATGTATTTCATGCCAAAAATGAATGAAATTGCAATCTTGAGATGTTCTTCCTCTGTTGTCTAGCTTTCACCCTTTGCTTGGCTGTCAAGAGAAGGAATTTGAAGACAGAAGACTCTATTCACC
This sequence comes from Heliocidaris erythrogramma, assembly GCA_025617745.1. NCBI lineage: Eukaryota > Metazoa > Echinodermata > Echinoidea > Camarodonta > Echinometridae > Heliocidaris > Heliocidaris erythrogramma. The sequence continues at coordinate 18,256,681 of CM046862.1, forward strand.
ACTCTGAATAAACTGAAAAACTATGAAAAGTATTAGAAAATGAGGTAGAAGTATAAGAAAGTCAACACTTGGAAGCTCAATAGTGATAAGTTTTCAAGCACTTGATGGGAAGGAAGGGGTTTAATGCTATAATAAATACAGTGTACTGGTTCTTTTGTTCTTAGCTTGGGTATGAACATGATCTATGTAGTCCCTGGTACATCTAATAAATCTTTCAAGCAGCAGCTCTTTAACTCCCTACAGAGGCTCAGTATTGCATTACCCCAATTTTTGGAGTTGATCTCCTGAAAATGGAAATCCCCAAAGCAAAAGTTGAAATTATTCCCATGGATTAGGAACAGGAAAATGAATAGTCCTATGTATATGTAGCGGTAAGCCTAAATTTGAATTTACCATCTAATAGTAATAGGTGGAAACTCAAAAGTTGCATCAAAGCATTATTATTGAGAAATTCACTTCCAATAATAACTAACCTCTATACAATGTACGTATATCCATCATTCAATTATTAATTGAAAGTAAAATAAAAACCGAGGCTGGGCAGTAGCTTTTTTATCACAGGGTCAAAGATGTGAGAATTGTAACTGCATAATCAGGATTGGATTTCTTTGAGATTTTACTTGAGATTCTGTTTTTCCCCTTGTCAACAGAGCATGAGACTAACTTTTAGCCTGCTTTCTTGTTTTCCTGTGGACCTGTGTAAAGAAGGGTAATTTCTTATAGGCTTTTTACACTTGCCAAATTTGGCTTAGTCCCATACTATGTGTGGGGCTAAACGAGGGTTTAGCCCAATCGATAGTATGGGACTATGCTTAGCTCACGTTCTGTTCACATTGCATTTTACCAAAGATAGTATCTTGATAGTACGGGACTATTTTAGCCCTGGAAAAAGTCAAAAGATGGGGATAAGCACTCTGGCTATGGGACTAAAACTGCCAATGAGAACAGCAAAAAACATAGTCCGGGGTTAAGGATAGTACGGGTGTTAAAAGAAATCAAGTGTAAAAAGCCTAATATAGGCCTATACCTGTTCACGCCCTTTTACATTGTCCAAGCCTTCCTCACGTCCAAATAAAGCCATCACTCTCAAAAATGAAATGGCAATCTTGAGATGTTCTTCCTCTGTCATCTAGCTTTCACCCTTTGTTGGGCTGTCAAGAGAAGGAATTTGAAGACAGAAGGCTCTATTGACGACTCTGAATAAACTGAAAAATCAGAGTCCCTTTATGCTTGTACAATAGAGTTATTGATGACTGCTTTAGGATCAGAGCTCAGTGGGAGGGAAAGTGATCATCTAAAACTTTTTGTTCTCTTCCCTTTCTTTGAGCTCATTGTTTGAAAAGAAAAGAAAAGAAACCAAACCATTGGACAGTTATCCAAGACCTGGGGTGATGCTCCAATTACTAAGGTAGGCATCAGTCAGAAAAGACCCTATCCAGACAGATAAATAGATATAATATGGACAGGGACATGTCTGTCTAAACAGGTAGCTGAAAACTTTTTGTGTGTTTTCCCCCTCTTTTTTAATGTCTTTGTGAATAAGTCAAAGATAAATTATGCAACTTCCATCCACTAAGGTTCAATCAATCATCCCATTTTGGGAAGAGGCTGATCATGGTGATACCCTCTTGAATTGGTGGAGAAAAGGTTCTGATTATTTATGGTAGCTTTTAAAGGTAAGGAAATGTCCCACACCACCTAGAACTCAACCAGTGCAGCAATAAAAGATGAAATATGAATTTATTGCATGGCAGCAAGGCAGGTGAGGGAACCATTAGAGGGGGCTCCGAAGGTGAGAAATCAAAACAAACCTGGAGACTCCGGCGGAAATCTCCCCAGGCTGCAAAGAGCCTACAGGTGTGTGGCCCCAGGACACTATTCATCTTGAGACCCTGTTCATACTGAAGGAATGATCTATCTCCTTCTCAGAACCTACACTACAGGACGCTGTTAATTATTAGACCCCTTTCGTACTAAAGGATTGATGTAGCTCCATCGAAAAGGTTAAAGGACATTATTCATCTTAAGACCCCTTTCATACTACAAGAAGGAACTTGCTTCATCTGAGAGCCTATAGGACACTATTTATCTTAAGACCCTGTTTATACTGCAGGAATGATCTAGCTTAGTCTGAAAGCCTGAAGGACGCTCTAGTTGTTGGTTCGTGTTACATGGCAATCAGTCATATTCATATTGCGACCCCCTTGTATACGACAAGAATGACTTAGCTCAATCTGAGATTCCTATGTATTGTACCCCCCTGCATACTAGCATCTAGCCCCGTTGATCCAACAAGACTGGTCTTGTGAAATATTCCTCTTGAAATTTTCATTCATCATTCTGTTGATGATCACCAGGGCCACCCTTTCATAAAACTTGTTATCAATAACAAATTACAATAACATTTATAAGCTACTGAAATACTTGCATCTGATTGGCTGAGAGCAACTTTGTCATAGAAATGGGGCAGTTGTTATTGATGAATAGATTTTTGAAATGGGGGCCCAGGTGACGACAACATGAAAGGATCCCAAAGATTGAAAGCCTTTCAGCGTTCACTGCCTTCTTAGAACAAGTTATTCATAGATATATTATAAAAATGAAACTCTAGTAAAATGATATATTGCTCTCTCTCGCTCTCTGACTTTTGCCAGTACTTGTCTTTGAAACACTTACAAACTTGAAAAAAAAAGGTTTATTGTTTAAACATGTATGAACTTTTAAGGGTGACTTATCACAATTACAATCATTTCCAAGTAATTGATTACAATCATTTCCAAGCAATTGATGTTTCTTCTGCTCAAACAAACTTCCAGGCCGTTAACATTCATGTATCTATTTGATTCCTATTATTGATGTGACCCATATGTGGAAAGGAAGGTTCTGTATTCTGCTGAGATATTAAAGGTAGAGTTGTATTCTGATATGATTTACAAAGATTTTCCTTCCTGCTACTCGATTATATAAGACAGTATCATAAAAATACTTCTAATTTTTATCTTTTAATTTTTTCAAAAGCTTATTGCAATTAAGAAATTACTGTTGCACAGATTGTTTTATAAGGGTTATGACAGTAAATTGCTCCATGTGATTTTGCATATTGATCAATGGTTCCGGTACAGGTTTTAGCTTTGATACCATTTTCGTAGTGAAACAGCAGATGAATATATATTAGTGTAAATTTGACAGTCCTTTCATATATTTACACAGAAATCCATCAAAAATCATGGATGGGTCATCAATATTTCTGACACCTGTATCTTTTGATACCAGTGGAACAATACAGGGACATATTTAACAAGGTTCATTTTTATCTTCTATTTTACTTTAAAAAATTATAAATTATTTCTAATGCCAAATGATTGTTAGAAGTACTTTACCATCTAAGCAAGCATGTTAATGCTGCACGATTACAGAACTCATACATCCTCTTACTAACATCTTGTACTCTTTGAAGACTCTGTTCTGTCCTTGGCATTGGCAGTAGAGGAAGCGAAGCATGTGAATGCTGAATGATCGTCAAAGGTCCATACTTCCTTGTCTTCCTTCTCGTGGTTCCTCCTCTGAGGGAGGGAGCTGCCGGAAGAACCACTTGTCCAGATGACGGAAGCCATTTCTCAATCTTGAAACCCCTTTCATATTTTAATTTGTGAACCTGTCTTGTAGCAGATGCAGATTAAAATTTGTGTTGTGTAGTGTTTTAACTAAAAATAGCCCTCAAAATACCATTTTAGTTTGACCTGGTGATATGTTGTTATATACGTACAAACTAGTAATAGTAGTATGCCCATAACATTGCCCTTTTCTGGACTATGTTGCAGATCTGTGGTGGAGAAGATAATTTCACACATTTTTTCTTGTGGACCTGTACCTCGTTTCAATTTTTATCAATTTTCAATTTTGATGTGAACAAATCTTTGGTGGTTCTCTCTCTTTCTCTTTCTCCCGCACTTGCATGCTCTCTTTTTTCTCTTGTTCTGTCTCTTTTATTTCATCTTTTTCTTTTTCTCTCTCCTCCTCATGTTCTCCCACTCTCTCTCTTCTCTGTTTCCTCTCCGTTTCCTCTCTGTTTCCCTCCCTGTATCTGTCCGTCTCTTGTTCTGTTCTTCCATCTCTGTACCTCCCCCTCTCTCTCTCTGTCTCTGTCTCTCTCTTATGTGCTTGATTAAAGTGATCCGGTCTAGACTTTCTCCGCATCTCATTGCCGAGCGCAAAGCTTTGCAAGAGTGATGTCGGACAAAACAAAAATAAATCTGCTTGTTTTGGTTTGGAAGTCTGCAGTTCACAATTGTTCCTCCTTTCTCGTAGATCTCAACACCAGACAGGTATTCATGACTTTCAATTTCATATTTAACCCCTTCTCTTCTGCCAAGTTTTTGAACAAACTTTAGAAATCACCTTTTTATAAAATCTTTAGAAATGATCTTTTTAAAGTGAAGGGGTAGTTCTGGTAAAGGTGAAAAATAATGTGTGAGCATTCTAACTCTTTCATGTCAGTTTGGAAGAACATAATAGTAGAAATGTCCCCTGAAAAGGGTGGATCTTCAAATGCCCTCATATTCGAAATATAACAAGAAATAACTGAAGTGTTCGGGCCGAATATTCATGCCACATGTGTGTGCAGTCCCATATCTATGCATATACAGTACATGTGCTTTTCAGCGAGATTGGGTTAATTTCTTATCATTTTGATGCTTCCAAAACCTCACAGTATACATCATTCTTACATGTATGGCTATCGACATGATCAACCTTTCCCAGTTGCATTTATTGCACAATGTATTTGCGTGACTAGAACTCACCTTTATCTTTAAGAGTTAAATTTGGACTCATAATTCTTTGTTTCATTATTTGATTGGGAATAAAACATCTTCCATGTTTTTTCATTCTCCCAAAGACTGTAGGACAGAATGACCCCGCAGTCTTTCAAAGGTGAAAGAATCATTTGATATCAGGAAAAGTCTGACAAAGAAGTATTCATACGCACCTTCCCTGATCTTTTCTACATTGACTTTAAACAAACTCTCCGAGGTAAATCTTTTGAATACATCTGTTTTCAACAAGGCACACATTTACACCCTTTGTCGTGTTTGCCCATGAAGCGATTGAATTTGCTCTTGCTTTATTAACCTAGCATAGCTCTGACGAAACTCCATTGAAACCAAAGTCAAACATTTTCATTAAGACACTTTTTGAACTATTCACACGTTTCGTGTGGCTGTTAAAATGTTAGTGTACTAAATATTGACAGGGATCGTGTGATTTGAAGTTTGTCCACCAATAATTAAGTTTAACCAGAGTGTAAAGTTTGCCTTGATAGGAGGAATGGAATAAAGTTTGTTGGGTGAAATTTTTTAAGGGCGAGTGAGGGATGTAGGAGATAAAATAGAGAAAGAGAGGGAAATAGAAGTAAAGAAGAAGAGAAAGAGAGTAATATAGAGAAATGAGAGAGAGAGAGAAAGAGAGAGAGAGAGAGAGAGGGGGGGGGGGGTACAGGAATTTGGAGATGAGGAGAGGGAGAGAGGTAAGGTTAAAACTAAAGACTTATGGACAAAAAGGGGTAGAGAAATATACTGTATATACTTTATGCGCCATATGTTTCACGGTGGTTTTATTTTCGGGAATTTCGCAAATAGCGAATGGTCGCGAAATTAACAACACGCTGAAATATTGCCAACATTAATAGTCAGTTAAAAATTAATTTGTCTCCTGGTCAGAAATTCACCACATCGCTTTGCGAAAGTAAATTATCATTAGAAATTCACCACATTGCTTTGTGAAAGTACATTATCATTAGAAATTCACCACATTGCTTTGTGAAAGTACATTATCATTAGAAATTCACCACATTGCTTTGTGAAAGTACATTATCATTGCTGTTTGTAGATTTGAGAATTTCACAATCGCGAAATAGTCTGGTTAGTCATGTGCGCAAAAATTTATGGCTGCGAGATTTATGGCGTAGACCTTGTTTCTTTATAAATGAATATATTTATAACTGTAGGCCAATATATTAATCAATCTTAAATTTGAAATAAATGGAATAGATATAAGCCATCTCTGTTTGCTTTCTCTTTGATCACATAAAAGCTACATTTATCCAAATTAGAGTCTAAAATCTTGAAGCATAAATTTGCTCAAATTCCCTCAAAATATATTTTGAGAGAATAGAACTGCAATTTAGTTCCCAGTTATGTCATACACAAATAAAATGTAGCTAGCTATAAATGTATATCGAAATGATGATCATGAAAATTTCTGGTGTTTGATCCATGTCTTTATCTTATTGGTTATTTACGATTCACAGGCATTGCGATCCACCAAACACTCCACAGCTCAATAACTCTGTCCAGCAGCTGAAATTTCAAAGTCTGCCAACGATACTCTGTCATCAACAGAAATCAAATAGACTTATACAGCAGAGAGTGTTGCTTACACAGGGTAATGGTGATTGTTACAATTGCAATTCACCTGTTTGGGGGTGAAATCAGAGGGCAAGGGCTTGGTCAGACCTCACTAATAGCAATAATGATAAACTTTAGCTATGTTCATACGAAGGGAGTTAAACTTTAAAGGGATACTCAACTGCAGATTGTGGACGTTTTATGCTGCGAGAGGGCAACATGATCGTTACCTAATCATGCCGTTGACCCCACAGGGCGCAAAGTTCAGACAGACTGCTCGCCGCGCAACATGCACGCCCTGCCTGAGCTTGAGCTCTTGTGTGAGATTCGGTCGGCTTTGTAATCCCAGGAGTCCAACGGACGCGTTACACGCACAAACTTTGTGTACAAGTGAATGGGGCTTAACAATCCTGACTTCCCCACGGCCGCCTGGTGGCGTATCCCTTTAAGTTTCGCTTGTAGTTTCAAAACTTTAAGTTAACGCTCGACATGTAGACTCAGAACAACGAGCGATATTGTTTCGGGCCTGTGTAAACCCTCGTCGTTAGTGAGCCGTTGTTTCGTGAGCATAAAGTTAAAGTTTCAAAACTACAACTCCTGTATGAATGTACCTAACAATGTCACATCGAAAGAGTGCATTTATTGGCTTGCAGATTTTATCTTTGACTGACTGTCCTAAAAAAAGTTGATGGCTTAACGATCCTAATGAGATGATAACATTATTAGGGGAGGTTCATTAGGAAAAATGGTGGAGGTTAATTGACCTGCAACAAAGATTTCCAATTTATTTTCAACATAAACAGCAGGGGAGAGAATTGAGAACGATTTATAGTTATAGTTATCATTATCATTTTGGTGAGGTATGACCAGGCCTTAATTTTCCCTGGCATACCCGTCACAACTGAAAAAATAAATCACACATCAGACGATAGGCCCAGTGGGAATGGCAACTTGTGGTACATGTAGTTGAGGACAAAAATAGAGAAAAGTGTCAAATTTCGGACTGAATTTATTTGGAGATTAACACCATGCAATCTGCTTCATATTGTGAGTAACAGAAATATCAGGGGCTAATTGTGGACCAAATTGACATCGAAATTTGCACCTTACTAGGTGTTACATGTTGCTATGGAAAAGGGGGGCTTAACATGAGTCCAACTTGACTTCCACATTTCCACTTTGGTAACCGTTACATGTTGCTATGGGAAAGAAAGGGTTAATTTGTGATGAACCTCACAAGGACTTGACAAGGAAAGTCGCACCATGGTAGTTGCTAGTTTATCGCCATGGAGGCTTGAATCCCAGTTTGTGATGTTTAAATTATTTTCAATTTGTGAAGCAATGGGGAGACATTTTACAGCTTAACGAGGTAACAGACCATGCAGTTGTTCCCCCAATTTAGCTAAAATGGTCAATTCTAGATTGCACAGTAACAGAAATGTGTGCCAGGTTTTTTTTTTCTTTTGTTAGATCTGTCAAGTCAACAGTGTCACAAATAATTTTCTTTCCCTTAGGCTAACCATTTATATTCTCAGTCCTGATCTGAGCTACATGTAAGACTCAATTTGAATTACTTATCTTCATCACAATAAACATCCCCCAATACTTTCTCACAAAACCAAATTTATCCCCTGTTTAAGGATAAAGCTATAGAGATTTAACGAGCAGGATTGGTTCCCAGAAATCAGTCACAGAACTGCAAGATCAAAGCGGATTTTGTTGGACACCATAAAAGTTAATGCAGTAAATTCACCTAAATCTGTTGAGATTTTTCAGGTTAGGAAACAAAAGTAGATCTTAGGGGGATAGGACAGATTTGTGTAGTGGAAACCATTCATAAATGTCAGAGTTAATTTATCATTTCAGACACAGTAGTCTGCAGCAAAGGCTGCAGGCTTTTTAGGTATATCAGAATAGGTACCCAAATCGTACCCTCTTATTCTTTAAAAAGTATAGTGAGCATGTAGTTCTGAATAGTTTGACACCAGTTGTTAGGGAATGATAAATACATCCCATGACAGAACATTTTGTATCAAATATGCTGATGAGAACCTTCAAAAAATGTTACAAATTGTGTTAACGGATACATCTGACAAATTATTTTTGTAATTTAGCTTATTATGGTAAAAATTTAGTCTCCATTTACACATTATTCATTTACTAGTATATATCTGACTTTGAAGAGAAGGTTCATTGGAAGATCAAGGATTGGGGAATGGGATTATTAAAGCAGGGCCCCATTTCATAAAACTTGTTATCAGTAACAAGTTGCAATAACTGTTATAAGCTACTGAAATCCTTGCATCTGATTGGCTAAGAGCAAATTTGCCATATAAATGTGGCAGTTGTTACTGATAACAAGTTTTATGAAACAGGGCCCAGATCCATCATTCGGGTAGGACTACATGTACATGCAGAGAGTAAGGGCAATGAGAGCAGTGAAAAGATGCCAAGAAAGGTGAAACAATCAAATGTAGAAGAAATGATGGAGATGAAACAATCATTGGGACAATCCAGTATCCTTTTGCATCAGAGAGCCTTGACGAGAGACTGCAAGTCTGAGGTGTTTTCCATCCGAAAGGAAGATGGATGCTGTAATGACCTCTTTTCTCTACCTTCTCCATCAATCAGAAAGAACCGCTCCTTAGAGAGCTGGGTGGTCCTCTGTCGCATCTCATCTTCATCTCTCTGCATCATTTTACCTGCTTATTTTCTCTTGATGAAATTTGCTTCTCTTCTCCTCTGCCTCTCTGCATCATTTTAGCTTCATCATTATACATTTATGTTTTGTGTACCTGTATATTTCTTCTTTGTGCAATTGTTTTAGGGTTAAATTCCATATTCTCCTGAAAGAGGATTGTTACTGAAAGTATAGGGGAATTGAACGGTGAATGTGTGTGTGTGTGGGGGGGGGGGGGGGTGGCACGCAGTGAAGATGATGAAATTATTCATAAATTACATGTATGCCCTCATTGCTCGTCATTGTACCCAGTGTTTAACTTTTTCAAATGTTGTTGTTATCTTTTCTTACCTTTGCATTACATTTTCACTCTCCATCTCAATGTATTTATGTTCCTCTGTATGAATTTTGAAAGGTATTTTTGAGGGGCTCAAAATACACGGATAGTTTTTATATTTGTGTGTTTTTATATCACATACTCATTCCTGTAATTGATTCTTATGTATTTCTCACTTATTCATATAAATTGCATTGAGGATATCTCTCGAAAAAGAATTCTAATATATCTTTCTTTTTGCAGGACTCTTTCCTCACATCTTCAACCTGGCCACAAGAGGGCAGATATCCGTGAATGCAACCTGTGGTGAGCGAGGCCCTGAGACGTACTGCAAGCTGGTAGAACACGTGCCCAACGAGTCAGAAGATTACCCACAATGTCGTGTGTGCAATGCGCGGAGTGTCGTTGAAGCGGAGCGTCATTCTATATGGAATGCAATAGATGGGACTGAGAGTTGGTGGCAGAGTCCGAGTATAGCAAACGGGATGCAGTACCACTGGGTCACAATCACGCTAGACCTAGGTCAGGTAGGTCATAGGCTCAATACCCATTTGACTTATTTGGTTTCTACATGTATAATGGGATGGAAATTTCTGTTTTTATGCAGTAACTCATCTGTAAGAATTTGCGGTCTTGGAAATTGGAGGTCCTATAATCATTGTCATATAAGTGAGCTAAAAGTTTCCTTCAGTAATGAATTGATTGCCAAGTAGCTAGTCCCTCAGATAGAACATCAAACCTTAGGTCACCCACTTGCTATTAATTGTGTGCAACCTTGTGTTGGCTCTGTTAGCATTTCAATTGATAATTATCACCAATACCACAACATTTTTTCAGATCTCTGCTTCAATTTTACGCCTTTAAATGATTTTCAGATACTGCTTGTCAGTTGTCAACATTGATATTACTAACTGACCAAGTGTATCAACTATGCCATCTCTAAATTTAAAGTGTTGATATGTTTGTGGTACAATGCATGGATTGTTCATGTCTCAATCAATATGAAAATGTATCTGAATCATCTTTGAAGCTTGTCATCATAAAGTCATTGGCTGGTGTCAGGTCAGTAGACGTTAGTCTGTCCACTTGCTTCGTCACTGAAAGATGTATCTATTCTATTTTAACCCGTATAGTGTTGTAGGAGGTTTGAACTTTCCAAATTATGACATTGTATATCGTCTGTTTGGAGCCAGAAGGGCGTTAACTCGTATACTTTAACACAGAGTTAACGCCCTTCTCTTCTGGCTCTCAACACACGATATGTACATGTACATCTTGGCATAAAAGGAAGTTAGTCTATCTTCTTGATATTTTATTTGGTTTCATGAGTTGTGAAGTTGGATATCATGGAAAAGAGATTAACCAGTTGAATATGATTGATCTTGATATAACACACATTTCCTATAGGCTCCAGCCAGATTATTTTGGTATTGGCATTCAGTGGGTTAATGCTTGCATCAAAATAAACAATGAAAGAGTCACTGTGGTTGAACCTGAAAACTTGTCTCCTCCACTTTGTGTCCGTGGTACATGTTTTTGAACTTGATGGCACTGTGAGGGTAAAGGTACAAGAAGAGGAGGGGAGAAATAATGTTGGGAAGGAGGGGAGGGGAGGAGGAGGAGGAGGAAGAGGAAGAAGAAGAGGAGAAAGAGGAGAAAAAGGTGAAAGAGGAAAAAGAGGAAAAAGAGGAGAAAGAGGAGAAAGAGGAGAAAGAGGAGAAAGAGGAGAAAGGGGAAGAGGAAGAGGGAGGAGGAAAGAAGAAGAGGAGGAGGAGGAAAGAAGAAGAGGAGGAGGAGGAAAGAGGAGGAAGGAGGAGGAAGGTAGGTGGGGGGAGGAGGGGGTTGGAGGAGGGTGGAAGAGGAGATGAAGAGAGAGTATTTGTGGAGGGAGGAGGAAGAAGAAGAAGAGGAGGGGAGAAGAAGAGAGATTTGATTACATCATGAATAAGTATAAATCGTCTGCTGAGAGCCATTCTGGCTTTAACTCATACTTCAATACAGAGTTAATATCCTTCTGGCTCTCAACAGATGAACTTAAACAATTGTGCCAAGTAAAAGAGCACAAAAAGCAAGAGGAAGAAAAAAAAAGAATATTGCACATGTTTGATATTGTTATCAATATCCATTGACCGTTCCATATTCATATTTCATCACAATTATTGTCTTCACTTCAGTCCCAAAAAGAGCAAACTATAAGTTGACTTTTCATCAAAATCTTGCCTTCCCAGATGCCATACCTTTCTCTCTTTCACTCATGTACACTCTGACGAGTGTGAAGTGACAGTTAGAGATGAAACGTAATATTCACCACAAATATTTTGAGTAATGATTGACATTTTCCACGATGTATGTTGATCTTTTTCTGCGATCGTGTGATATCATCAGCATGTCTCAAATGATATGGCTCGCACAGAAGAAAGTTTGCAGGGGTAACATGCATAGGATTCTTTTTTTTTCAAATTTGGAGTATGATAAGACACTTTTGACAATCATACAGTAGCATTTCTTTATTCAGGAGTAGTTTTGGAATGTTTTAGATTATAGCTGGGAATGAATTATAGCAGAGATTGATAAAGATAAGCTCATAATATGTATTCTTGAACTATTATTGCAGGGAATATTTGAATTATGCCTTTTAGGCCAAAAGGCCCTGCCTTTTAGGCCCTGCCTTTTAGGCCCTGCCTTTTAGGCCCTGCCTTTTAGGCCCTGCCTTTTAGGCCCTGCCTTTTAGGCCCTGCCTTTTAGGCCCTGCCTTTTAGGCCCTGCCTTTTAGGCCCTGCCTTTTAGGCCCTGCCTTTTAGGCCCTGCCTTTTAGGCCCTGCCTTTTAGGCCCTGCCTTTTAGGCCCTGCCTTTTAGGCCCTGCCTTTTAGGCCCTGCCTTTTAGGCCCTGCCTTTTAGGCCCTGCCTTTTAGGCCCTGCCTTTTAGGCCCTGCCTTTTAGGCCTGCCTTTTAGGCCCTGCCTTTTAGGCCATGCCGTTTTTAACTGTCGTGATTTCATTGAAATAAATAATATATTCTGTAATCTAGACGGATTTACAGACAACTAGAATAAGCAACACTCATGAATTTCTTTTGAATTACAACAGTTTCACAGCATAGCCTCTCACTGGACCACTTGTCTCCAACAGTAGTCCCACATAATGAAATACCTGTTGCTTATTTGAGTCGGCTCCATAACAACACTAATAAATCAGGTTTCCATCAATATTTTACCAATCCAGTACCAACACAGAATTTAGAAAAAGCCCAGAGGTAGTGCATTGATGGCCGACTTTACAGGTTATGATATTAAACCACTTTATGGCTTCGGGATTCTTGACTTTTCTCTAGTTTCGTGCTCCTAAATTCAGCGAAGGTAAATATCAGGGTCCTAAAGAGGTCACGCCAAATATGCGTGTGCAGAGAAAACTTGAGAAGGAAACCCAAATTGCTAATCTAATTTTGTAGAACAACTGGGAAGGGATCTAGTGGAATAAGATGGAAGGTTTTGTCTCGGAATGTACGTGTATGTCACTTTAAGAGCGTCTTTGACGATGAAAGAAAGAAAGAAAAAAAAGAAAAGAAAAATATTGATGAAAAAATATAATTCCATGAAGTAAGATTGATTTGGAAAGAGATTTATCATACCGGATTTACATTAACATAACTCAGTTGCACAACTCGCATCTTAACAGTGAATATTGATAGAGAAGTTATTTCCATGCCTCAAAATGTACAGAGGCCATGAGACATACCATCGTGCGTACGGCTGGCAGAATGGCGTAAGCGCGTTGCACCCGTCTGCTTAATGTGGACGCACACTATTGCGCTAAGCTGAAAGTCGGGGGGGGGGGGGGAGTAGTGATAACAATATGGCAAATGGAAAAATAAAACCATTATCAAACAGGTGGTTGTCTAAAGGTAGGATCGCGTCATTATTTTTGCTTTTGAGTACTGTAGATCAGGAGCTATAGTCCAGACTTAAGTCCCCTCAATGAAAGATTGTCCGATGTTTCTGCACCCCACTGGAAATGGAAGTCTGAATCTAATAAGAAGGTGAAGAGTGGTCAGTTTTTTTTGTTCCACTTAGGACCCCATGAGTCCTTGAATTTCCACTTGTGTTTCCAGTCTAGAGGGACTAATAACGGTCCATTATCCACCCACATTTAGATGCAATCTTGAAGTCTGACATCTGATTTATAGTCCCAGGATACAAGAAAGAGAGTGGAAGTGTGTTATGGTCAGGATGCCATATGTGCAGTTCCACAATTTTTTAAGGCTAATAATATTCAGGTAGCTAGCTCCCTGCACTCTGGATGCAACAACCTCATTTGAACTTGGTAGCTAAAACAATAGAGTCCAGGGCAGCATCGATCTCATGGAACTTCTGGCTTGGAACTTCTGGCTCTCTCATTTAAAAAAAAAAAATATGACTAGGTATGACATTACTTTTCTTGGTAATTTGCTATCCATAATACTCTGGCTTGCTTTAGTGTCGTAGTTTCCCCAATGAAATGAAATAATACTGTAAAACACATCGATTTCAAGCATATTCTTTTGATTATTTATGGATACAATTTTTGAAGACAGTCACCAAAATCCTGTGAAAAAAGAGATATTGCCCTATAGAGACGAGAGCGGGGAAAGTAAGGATGCCAGGCAAAAGTCCCATCGTTTAAAACTGGTAGTACAGGTTGTTGTTTTCTATGCATACAGTCCCATGCATACCATACTATCTTAGGGGAATAGGGTGTTATTGCTACCCTATGAATTGTTTGCCTACATGTGTTTGGATGATCTGAAATGGAATATGATAACACAGGGAAATGAGATAGTAGAGTGGAGAGATGAGCTGGGTTAAGCAGAGTCCCACGTCTGTACGTGTAGTTTGGGTAAAGTCAGGGGGAACTGGAAATATGAGTATAAGTTTGAAGATGGGAAATGCTTGAACTGCCCCTCAAGAAAGAAGATTAAGTGGGGAAAAGAATCAAGACGTTAGAGAAGGAAAGAGAGAAAGAGAAAGAGAGAGAGGGGATGGAAGAAAGAGAAAGAGGGGAAAGAGAGGAAGGGAGGGAACTTAAGAGAGAAAGGAAGGAGGGATGGAGGGATGGAGGGAGAGAGGGGTGCAGAGAGAGAGAGAGGGAGGGGGGGGGGGGATTTGGCAAAGTGAAATAATTGTTTAAATATAAAAATATAAATGGGGAAAACCATAATTTTTGTGGAAAAGATGGGGGCAGGGGAGATGGGAGCTTAGGGTCATTTGTCACCTTATCTCATGAAATGAAAAAAAAAGCTTCCTCAAAACATATAAGTGATATTATTGGATAACAGTGTAATGCATACAATTTGAATACAAATAAAAGTTTGTATTAATTTTTACCCTGGTTTGTACAATAAGTGAATGAAGAAAATTAAATTGATATAACTTTCTACTTTTGTAATTTGATAGCTCCTTACTCTTGAGATCTAGAGGGTTTTGTGGCATAATATTCAAGGAAACAGAGGGGGGACTGAGGGCATGTGTGTGTCCTCTACCAGACCGAAAGTGAGTTTCTGTTATTTCGGTGTAACGATATGTTTTATTTACTTCGGGCAGTTGTTCCAAAGAAACCCTATATCATTTTATCTGATGCAGTAAAGAGAGCGTTGATGTATGATTGTGCATTCCTGAGGTGAAAGTTAAGTAATATCCATGTATATCATTTTAGGTTCCTGTGTGCAGCTATTTAGATTGAGTTACCTTCAAAGTTCAGCTCGTATTGCATTTTTATTTGCTTCAGTGATAAGTTTTATATGTTTAGGCGTCCTGTTGTAGACATCAGTGACTAGAATATAATGCACTTATTTTGTCCATACTGGTTCTCATAACAAAGTATATAAAGTTTTCTGCCAAAGAGAAGTATATTCTAATTTTCAATAGATATGTATACTTTTGTCTGTGATTTCATTTCCCCTTATTTATTTTCAATAATGTGATTTCATATTCATATTTTTTCTCCTACATATTACATTTACTTGATTCACTTTTTACATTCACTATACACTGTATAACAGGTTCCAGTCTATTTAGTCTGGTATTTACTGACCATTCAAAAGCATAAGATCAGATTAGGTATATCCTCAGAGCTTTTGGTAATAATCGTTTGAATGTTGTTGACATATTCACTTGATTGTGATATCAGATCATAATGGAATGTTTTTTGCATTGTAGCTGTGATGCATATGACTTTTGTAATGCAGAACGAAACCATGAGCATATCATTGGAGGGGGGGGGGGGGGGGGGGGAGGGGAGGTCCAGCAGGGCATATGAAATAACAGCAATAAACAAAATTTGCATTGTTTTGCAGTTGAAAAGGTTCCTCCTTTCTTTTGACAGTGATAGTCTTTCAAGTGTAGGCAATGTAGGTAGTGATTATTCCACATTCATGTACAGTGTATCTCACAATAGTAAAAGGATGAACTGCAGAGATTATCTAAATGCCAGCATCGTGGTCCACTGTGTGACAACGAGGAAGAGGGGGGATTCTAAAGTTGCTAGCCCTGTAGGGTGTGGTAAGTGACACCCTGCCACCGCAATATGAGTCTGCCCGGTGTGTGTGGCCGGCTGTCAGTGAGGCTTAAACCCCATACATCACACCATTTTTACTTGCGCTGCAAAATGTACAAGAGGTTTGGAATTGGAGATGTGATGCTAGAAATTGACTACTTGAAGCGCAGAATTATTTCCATTTTTTTTTGTACTTTGACAAAATGTCTGTTGAGAAGCAGAAGGGTGATAATTCTTAATGTCTTTCTGGCTCTCAGGTGAAGAAAAGATGTTTATATTTCTGTTCTTTGAAGCTACTCTTCTCTTTCTCCATGAATTATCTTTTTAAAAGTTATATTTCACCGTTGTATTTCTCGGTTTTCTACTCTCCTATCTCTTCCCTGTCACTTCTCCTCGCTTCCACATTCTTTCTTCCCTCTTCCTCCCTTCTCTCTCATCCCTTTCCCCCTCCTCCATCTTACCGCTTGAATTGTGACCCACCCATCCGTCAACATCGTCCTTTAAATTCTTGTAATTGTTGCAAATAACTAGACTGAGGGAGCATGTAGACATTACGCATGAATTACAAAGACCAGTTGATTGGAATCACCCCTGCAGCAGATGGTGTTAACACAATTTGAGGTCAATGACTTCTTTCATCAGGGGGAGCATTTTTCGTGAACCATTTCTTCTTTTTTATTTCAAATTTGATATTGTTTTGATATTTAGTACATTTTCATTCACAAATATTTCCAAAATTGCTGTGACAGTGTATGTCTCCGACTCCCCAAGCTTAACTGTGCCATAGGCACCAATTGCTTCAATCTTCTGACCAAAATGTTTGAACAAAGGAAATTTTGTCTTTCCTCTGGCGGTTTTGAATAAGTTTGAAATAAGTTCATGCATGTTAACAGATTATAAGCATCAAGCTTGTCTACCTTAAACACTGTTTTATGAATATAGTGATAGATAAACCTTCATTGAATATTGTCCCTTGAAATCTTCTTTTTGAGAGATGTTGCATTCAATGATACTCCATTGAACAATAACAATGCAGGGGAGGGGGAGGGGGAGTGACCCCCATGTTTTGTAGCCAACTCCCAGGCTACATATAGATTTACAGCAATAAATCGATGTATCTACCTATTTGCTAGTTTCCCAAACTATGCCGTCATTCGAGAAAACCTAAGTCTAAAACGCGCAGCCACTGCCTGCGCGCGCGTACTCCCCGTCCACCAATCCAAACGCGCCACCGCCATACTCTTCCTCTTCCGTTCTCGCCCGTCAGAGAAGTGACATCTATGAAGCTAAGTCTTAACCTAAATTGCGAGATTTTTACCTCCAAAAGCGTTGTGCAGGTTTCACAGATAGCTAGACCTACATGTATATGAACTGTTATTCTCTGTTTCATTAGGCAGCTTTAATAGTGAAGCATGATGCCGCGTAAGAATGCGGAAAGATGCGTATGACAAAATTACTTAAAATCATAATTTCATTCTATAGAGGCAGAACAAAAATGTTAGGATGTAAATAAGTACATGTACATGTATTTCACTCTATGAACATTTTTAAGCAAAATAATATGAAAACTTGGTAAGGCATCAGTGATCATTAGCAAGTGACGCAGATAGGACTGAAAGCCCTCGGTCGCCTTGGTTGCTTACTTACAATAATATATTTGTTTTTTAGCTGTCAGGTAAAATTAAATAGTCATCATGTTTGTCATAAATTGACTTAATTTCATCTTTCTCTTTCTTTGTCCCTATCATTTTAAGTTATCTTATTTCTCCAACAAAATGTGAACATCAACCATTTTGGATGGTCTTTCTCTCTAAAACTGTATGTATGACTCATCTTTTCTTCTCCACATCTAGAGATTAGATAGAAAGCTAGAAGATCTATCTAAAGTTCTAGTCCAGGTTTCAGTTCTCTGTAGTTCCCTCTCGCATCCATCTTCATCCCTGGAGAAGTCCCTTGTCTCTTGGTTCAGAGCTGTCATATCTTTTGACAAGTTCACAAACAAAATGTAACACCTTCCCTTATCATTCAGCACTCTGTCATGTGGGATGTCATAGGGTTCATTTTCATTCTTTTCCTCTCACATTTGCAAAATTTTAAAAAGAATGCATGAAATCAAGTAAGCGACCAACTTTGATATATTTCAGTTGTTAGCATTTTGTAACTTGTTTCTTTGGGAGGGGGTCTTTATGTGAATAACAGAATAAAACCATAACAGATACTTCATCCGTAAGAAGAGGAGAAGCAGAGAGTGACTTAACCCCTTCCATGCCACCAGATTTTAGAGCAATTATCAAAAATGAACTTTCAATAGTTAAATATTAACTTTCAATTAGTTTTTTCTTGAGCAAACTGGGCAAAGATATATTGCATAGGAATAAACATTATATTGAAGGCACAGGTTTCTGTACGAGGCAGAATTTTCAAGCCATTCTGAGCCTAAACGAAATGTTCAACACTCCAATATTTGGGCGGGATTTGCCGCCCACGGCATCGGTAGGGGTTAAGTTAGCTCTTGGAAACTATAAAAGAGCTTTGTGAAAAATAATATTAATAAATCTCACTATTACATATCAAAACTACATGTTTTATTTGAATCTTACTTTCAATAGTAACCCCATCTTCTGGCAGATACCATACTGTTGGCTTGATGAAGTTTATATGTTATCACCCAGTGTCTGAAGGCACTTTGAATTGACCTTCTGAACATCTCTTCAAACTTGGCATTTCACTGAAAATGATGACTTCATCCTCACTTTCTCTGAAAAAAAAATGAGTCATGATTTACAGCATTCTGGGAAGAGGAGGGGGAGAAGAACTGAGCTTGATTGATCGGGGCCCTCTTGTAAGAAAAGTGGCATTTAAATGCAACTCAGAAAATTATACTCAACTTGATTTTCTACCAGGGTCGTGTATTTGAGACTTTGTGTTTAAGTTTTTTAGTTGCGATTTAACAGAACTATTTATGCAAGAGGGCCCTGGAATCTTTGATAAATTTGGAAGACTTTCTGTCTTTTAGACTGTTCTTAAATTTTTAAAACTGTTCTTCATTATTGTTCGACATTTTATATCCTTACACATCTGAACATATTATGTTCAGTGTATCTTTGTATCGCCATGTTGGTCGATTTGCTATATCAGAACATCTTAAACAAACTGAATAGATGAGAAACTGTTTCATAGGGTATGGTGGTTCCTGCGATAATTGGTTGCGACAAGATTAACAGCTGAGTGCGCTATTCACCTTGCCTCCTGGCAAAAAGGAGTTGAACCCTGAACCTCACCCTAGAGACATCCACCCTTCATTCATGAAACACAACACAGGCCTAAAAGTTTGCAGCTGTTCTCTCTCACTCTTCATTTCCATGAAGGCAACAGTAAAAGAAATTTGTGAACTGTAGTCCCATCTATTTGGTTTGATGAATGGCGAGTTTTCATCAACGCATACAGATGATCAGTCAATGCCCTGTCCAGCTCATAAATGCAGCATATATAATCAGATATATACATTTTTGAGGTGTTCTTATTTGTTTAAGATTCTAAAAGAAGATAAGAAAAGTTACTTTGGTGCTTTTGCTCCTATGTCAGATTGTGGTACAGATTGGAAACCTGGAAATTATTGCAAGTTCAAATGGAGTTCAGAAGTGAAAGTATCTTGTGAAAAAACCCTTGCACCAGAACTGTCAGATCTAAATAAATCCAGTTAGTTTGAATTTCATTGATAGAGTAGATGTAATTAAGTGTATCCCCTATCTGTCTGAGTTGTGGGGATGTTGTTCTGATATATGTGTAAGCATTCACTGCTGACAGAATATCTGTTGTGACACAACCCAATATTTTGTATGTTTATGTTCATAGTTTTCATCTCATTCTGGTTTTGATGGTTGATATTTATTTTAAAAATAATGGTGTTTGGGTGTGTAGGCCTATATCTACCTATGAAGGAACCTATGGATGTAGCTCTTATCCAAAGGATTAGGTAAATAGGTAATTGACAATTAATACTTAAAGTAGAACGTTAATGATTTTAAATATTGGCTTAATACTTATTATTGCATAGATGGCATAAGTTAAACAAGGTTATCCAAATTCAACGCTTGGAAACATTTGAAGTAATGATTATTATCAATTATAAAACGGTAAAATACAGCCCCCGATATAGCAGCTGAAGAGCTCCTCGAACGCTGCTGAGATATGTGACGACACACCCTGGACCAGTCCTGTCTAAGCAGACGATGTCCCATAACATCTTACACATTTTTCAGAGCCTATTTTGTCATCTCCTCTTCACTTATTTCTCTTCCTTCACTAGCGTCAGTCTTAATGTTAGTCTGTTGCCTCACTCTTAACTTCGTGTATGGTATTATTTTGATGAAAAATGCAGCGTTAAAAAAATAAAGGAATCAGTCACTTGTAAACAAAATAAGACGCCATTGTATTTACAGCTGCTTCCACCGGGGCATGTTCGGCGTTTCAAGAGGGAACGAATACCATCCTGCTATTATTCGGAGGGCTTTTCAATTTGAAAGTGGGGTTTATTTCATTGATCATTGACCCTTCTCCTATGTATTTACAATCAA
Organism: Heliocidaris erythrogramma; assembly: GCA_025617745.1. Taxonomy (NCBI): domain Eukaryota; kingdom Metazoa; phylum Echinodermata; class Echinoidea; order Camarodonta; family Echinometridae; genus Heliocidaris; species Heliocidaris erythrogramma. The sequence goes on from CM046862.1 coordinate 18,277,207, forward strand.
ACGGTTTTAGCTATCAGAATCAGGGTCACTTTCCCTTTATAATGGTGTGAAATAAGGTCATGTTTAAATACACCAAACTCTTTATAATTTGATAAATAATTGCATTGCAATTACGTTCATTCATTATAGGACGTCGTCTGCTTAAGCAGGATCGATCCCGAGTGTGACGACATCAAAACATCGCTATATTTCTGGCGAATCCTCGGATATTCCAGATGCTGAGAAGAGCTTTTATTTGTGTTGTTTTTATAATCACCAGATACGCAGTTGACATAAAACTTATACGATTGCCATCTGTAAGCTTCCCAGTTTCTAGTGATACATTAATTGCCATATTTGTGATTTTCTTTGAATATCTACTTTAATATAATCTTGAGTATTGGCTCACTTGACTAGCTTTATAACTAGAGACCAAGAAGGTACATGTACTACCGTACTATAACTAGGCCAGCATTAATGTTGCAATCTGTGTGTGCTTTGTGGAGCTAGTTCTTCGTGGGCACAAAGGGTGCTTGAATTGATACCTCAAACTCAATTTCAAGAAATATCATGTGATTTCCCTAGATTTTGATAATAAAGTCATCCACCCATCCCACATTGAATTGGTCTTTACTCTTTATTTCTTTTAGAAGATCCCAAAGGCCATATATAGGGCTGCTCCAAGTTCCTCAGCGGGATGTGTTATGACGACCTGAAAACAGCATCTCCAAATTGTCTAAATTTTCAGCTACCATTGCTCTTAGTGTGATCCTTTTCCTTGTTTTATAAGGTCAGGAATCAGTCTTGTTTTTATGAGGAGTAGAAATTGAATTAGGCTTGGATTCATGTTTTGGATTTCCCAACTTAGGAAGACAGCAGTAATGTTCAAATTTAGGTGGAGCAGGGATGCTGTTGAATTGGGAGGTTATTAGGAAGTCACAGTTAGGGTAAAAAATATGGAACAGTGCCCATAATTCCCTTACATCCTTCTATTCTCAGTGTGCATGGGATATCAGATTCTGTAGTCTATTTTGCCACAATTTCTGTACTGGTTCCCCATTGTTTCAAAGCAATATTTACAATCTTATTTGTGTTTGAAAATTCCTAGACTGAACATAGATTAAAGTGATCATTATCTTGTATGGCCCATGTACACATACATTGACCATTCACCGGAAGTGATATTTTTTTTGCAGCCAAAATGCACTTGTACTTATTATCGTCACAACAAATTCAGATGAATTTGATCAAGTCAACATTCAATTTTGAACCACATTAAAGGAGGAGATGCAACCAAATATTGATGTTGTAAAATAATACACTCAAACCTTGAAGTTAATACTCACAGAAAATATCAAAATGATGTGTTATCATGGAGGATGTTTATCTATTCCAAACTTTATCAATGATGAGGGATAGTCCTCATGTAAGAGGATTCAAAGAGGATGTTTTCCTATGGTAATAAGTACTTGAGGATCAATTTTGTTGGATAAGCAGGTCTATTTGGATATGAGAAATGATTGTTTGGACTGGGAAGAGAGATGTTAAGGGGGTGAAGAACCCAGGCTGCCATGATGACGTGATGGAAAACAATTCCCATCTTCCATATTCTAAATCTATGGAATTGGTAGAATCAAAGTGCGGTGAGTCTGGTACTGTGTATGCACTAGTATGGGACATGATGGAGATGGGGTCAAAGAAAGATGAAGAGGACACTAATTTAAAGTGGAGATGGTTAGGGGATGGAGAATGAAATAGACACAGACAGAAATATAAAGGAAAGGTGAAATAAGTTGAATAGGATTAAATCTATAGAGAGAAATAGAGGGAGAGAAAACAGTGAGCAAGAAAGGGAAGGAGAGGGAGGTAGATAGGAAAACAAAACAAAGAAGTAAAGAGGATAAAAAGATGAATGAAGAGAAAGACAGAGAGAGAGGGGGTCAGTGGGCCAGAAGACGAGAATGTTTCTTACAGAAGGTATTGCTGAGCAATATATAAAAAGAAAACAAAGATAGAAGTAATGAACCAAGTTTTGTAACTTCGCTTCAGAGAATGATGATGGTGTCTGTGAAGTCATGATAGCGAATATTTCTTTTGCCTGCCAGATCTACCCCTAAACTCAACTGCACGTACTGACATAATTTAGCACCTTTGGTTCCGCCTCTTGAGTGCCTGAACACAGAACACTCACACCACTAAACAAAGCTTTCACACTTTAAATCCAAAATACACTCTGCTTTCTTTATGTTCTTTATGTCAACATCAACACTCCTTTCTCTCTTATCCCTCTCACTCTCTCTTTCTTTTTATTATCCCAACTCTGTCTCTCATCTCTCTGTAACTTTGTTTTCCATGTCTATTAGATATCCATTAACTAAAAGTTAACGTGGTTTTGTGAAGATCTGTTTATTTTGGACCTGCTTGATGATTGTTGTCCATCCTAGGGTTAAGTGTGTCAAATGGATGTAAGACTGAAGGATAAGGAAACAGTACCCTTTCTATTTAAATATTTGTAGTTGTATCTTAGAGCATGAGATTAAGTCCAGTGTTGATGTACACCACAAGTCTTGAATAGAAAGTGATATTATCCATATTTTGTAATTGATAACAAAATTTAGGAAAAATAGATAAGAGTTGAATGAAAATGTGGGAACCTGAAAGAAGACCAAAATACTGAGATTAGAATTAAAGTGATGGAGAGGCATGATATGAGAGAGAGAGAGAGAGAGAGAGAGAGAAGGGGAGGGGGTGGGGAGAGGGGGAAAGGAGATTTTGAAAAAAAAGGAAAGTGAAGGAAGAAAGAAAGAGAAGGGGGAAAAGGCATTGAAAAAGTTCGAGATTCCAATATAAAGAAGAAGAGATACATCTTTGTCTTTTTCTAATGAAAAAATCAAATAAAAAATCAAATTATCCAAACACATGCACATTCAATATACCAGTGAATTAATAATTGAGCAACTAGTCTTTAAGCAATACATTACAATATGTATTTATGACTGTGATATCAGATGCTTTTAATTTAACAAAATGTACCTCATATTGGTGAAAACTTGCACAATATTTAGAATTCAAGTTCCATGTCTCTGGCTTAAACAGACGACTTTTGAAAATGCTTGCCATATTTGATGATGTTGTCACTGTTGGTTCAACTCTCAAATAGTACTTGTCAGATGACCGTCAGTCCTCCATATCTAAAGTGATATATGAATAAATGAAAAACAAACAATTCGTTTTGAGAGAGATATCACATTTTCCAAGCATTCCTCAATTTGACAAGTGATTTGATGAGTGCAAATATCCCTAGGCCCCTGTTACCAATTTGTTTGAATATCATTATTCCTTCTAAATTTCAGATTCTTTCTAGTAGAGTACACACAGGATTCTAAGCAAACAAATAACTTATGCACAGGGGAATGAAATATGGAGGTGGATAATGTTTGGGAATATTTTTGACTTCATGTATTTTACTGCATGCAAGGGTCTGTAAGAAAGCACAGTTATTTTATTTTCCGTGAAGTGATTTACTACCAGAAAATACTGAAGAAATATTGGTCATTGTACTTGATTTGTCAAAACATTTACAGAAGAAATTTGCCTTATGTTATAAATGTACCTGTATATTTATTGTGTTATATATCTAAATATGACAAATTTAAAAACTGATGGGAGTCTTTTTTGCTTTCATTGTAGACCTGTTGAATATGAATATGATAGAATGCCAAGTTAAAACCAAACAAAAATTTGATAGCATTGTCCAATCAGGATCAAGGATAGTGAAGTCTTTCTGTAAATGGTGACTCCTTATTGGCTAATGAGAGGACTGTTGCAATCAAGTGGGGAATCAAGTAGGCAATCAAGTGCACAACTGTTTGTTCAAGTCTTGCAATCACTTCCAAGTTACCATCAAATGCTACTTGAATGCCAGTCAGTGGTGACTTTTAATGACATGAACCAATTAGGACCAAATTTTGTGATTATTGTTTAATGGTGACTTCTGATTTGCTAATAAATGTAAAGGCAATGTTTATATTTAACTTCATATTAGGCTGCTTAGCGAAATGCAATTGCTAGTTTTGTCTGTGGTACCAAAATTAGAATCAGACATATCTGAATAAAAGTTTTTATCTTTTATTGCTTAAAAGTGTTCAAAGAGGCAAATACTTATTCTTCATCCCAATATTTTGGTTCTGCCTCCATAAAATAAAATTTTGATGTTGCATAATTTAGTCATATGCGTCTTAACCGCATTTTCTGTGCCATGACGTTTCGCCAAGCTACATTAGATACTTCATTTTCATCATGCATCTCTAGAAATGCTGTGATAATGTGGGACTCAGCCTTGGCAGACAGATGGCCTTTTCTTATACCCATCCAACCACTAAATTAAATTGACCTGTACTATTACCATATGTATCGGTTGTACATGTAGCTACAATATATTATATACAAAAAAATTCAAAATCACAAATTCTTTTTTTGTCCCTCTATGAATCCTTAGATCTACCAAGTAGCGTACGTAATCGTCAAAGCGGCAAACTCACCACGGCCGGGGAACTGGATCCTGGAACGCTCTTTGGACGGGGAAATGTACAAGCCTTGGCAGTACTTTGCGATTTCGGACAGCGAGTGCGTAAAAGAATATGGCATCGTTCCGGCTCGGGATATGCACCGCTTTTCGCGAGACGATGAGGTCACGTGCACATCGCTCTACTCCAAGCTGGAGCCATTAGAGAATGGCGAGATACATACATCAATTATCAATGGGAGACCTACTGCTGCAAATCCAAGCCAAGTTTTAATCGTAAGTATCTAATGCAATACAAACCTAAAATGTAGTCATGTGTTTTTTGGGGAGGGCATTTTGGCCAGACATAGGGGCACTACAGCCAATACACATAGAAAAATAGAAGGTAATTCAGCATTTGCTCCAAGTTTTATTTTGTCAAACATATAAACTTAGTTGTAGGATTGCGATTGGGTATTGTAAGGTTAGGTTTAGGGATAGGGTTATGATTATGTATATTGTTGAGTCCAAAGCAGAAGTTAAATATGACTTGTGTGTAAGATATTGATGGCAAAGCAACTTGTCGTCGGAGCATTTCACATACAATCAATGTTATATTTGTCTTCAGCTTTCATAGAGGCTGGCATCACTACCAGTGGGTCCTTTCAATCAAAGGAATATGTCTAGTTGTTCCAGGGTAATCTGAGGTAGATTTTAATCTTAGTCACCTTGAAGTTAGGATCTTGTTATAGACTGGAGTATTCAATTTGTAGCTGACTAGGTTCAGATTCAAAACACGTTATTTCAGGCACCTCTTTTCATTATATTCTCCGGCATGTGAGCAGCTTGTAGCTATGATTATTACAGAATTCTAAAAATCTAATTTGTAAGTTAAGATGAATGAATGGAACTTGTTTTTCCTCTGAATGAGGAGAATTTGTAATGCATCGTAATTGAAAATAAAAGTTTGCCTGAGAGAGAATCATAATGGATATTATTTGTCATAAATATAATATATTAACTGTCAAAATTTCATAGAATTCTGTGATAGGATATTACTTTTATGAATAGAAGTGCCCGAAGTTAGAATAGAAACTTAAAGGGTTTGTGCTGTGGTGGGTATGGAGTAAAGAAGAGATCCTAGCCTAATAGCATTTTGAGAATTAGCATTTAGCAGATGTTCTTGTTATTTTTTATTGATCAGACATGCCATGCCCTTGGCTTTATTTTGTCAAATATATACAGCTAGGGATAAGGTTGCAATAGAGTTTAAGGTCAGGGGAGCATTTCATCAAGCGTTTTGTCAGTGATTTTTACCGACAAATTTGCTCTCAGCCAATCAGATGCAAGGATTTCAGTAGCTTATAACAGTTGTCGGTAAAAATCATTGACAAAACGCTTGATGAAACGCTCCCCAGGTTTAAGGTTAGGGTTAGGTACATGTATAGTGATTGATCCATGGTTGAAGCTTAGCATTCATTTAGTGTATGAAATTGACCTCGTAGCAATTGTCTCCTGAGCGTCTGTCGTACAACTACTGACAATATCTTGCGAATGTAAATTGTAATCTTTGTGTTTAAGAATATGCATGAAAGTTTGATTCTATGCAAAATGTTAAGTACAGAGAATTGAATTGATGATGGTGGTATATAACCCGTTGACGACTGAATTCTCTCACTCCCATAGGCTTAATACAGGGACCGCCCACATCCTGTAGGCATAGGGTCAAAACCTAAATCATTGGTGTAAGGCGCCTTACGAAAAGTTTTTACAGCGGCGGGCCCTCGGCGGCGCCGAATCATTCGGCGCCGCCGAGGGCCCGCCGCTGTAAAAACTTTTCGTAAGGCGCCTAAATCATGCTTTATATTGATCCACCTCCATGAATTTCGGCCACATCTTAAACAGACACATTCTCATATATTAACCAAAGGTCTTTAAGACCCTGTTCTCACTAAGAGATTGGAAAGCGGATTGCGCTATTGTGGACTGACCCATGGCGCGCGCCAGGGAGGTCCAGTGGCACGCCTTGGGTTCACACCTGCAGAGGGTAGCGTGATCTATCTTGGCACTCTCTGCTCAGTAAACTGGGAATAGGCGCACTCTAGATCGTGCTATCGCTTGTGGAGCACCCTCTAGAGGTGGTCCAGTTTGGGATCGCTGTGGACCTCCGTGGATCGCGCCGAAATGACATCGCCGCATTAATTCTCTCCTTAGAGAGGGTGGTTAGAAAGCGAGCGTTCAGGCGCTTATTGGGAAGTACCTCGGAGGTACGTATACTTCGCGCTCTAATCCGGGAGACGATACGTTGCGTGGCACGCTTCTGGAGCGGCACAGTACGGGTATGGCTCGCTTTAGGAGCGTTCAGGCGCCTCCTCTGGCACGGTATGGTACGCTTTAAAAGAGCACCTGAACAGGGCCTGAGATATAATGCACAACTACCTGGATGATGCAATGTTCGTCCTAATTTTAATCAGCTTGAAGCTACTTTTTATTAACTCTGATGATGATGCTGATGATTGTATTCTACCTCCCCCTCTTAAAAAATGACAATTTTTTAGATATTAAGAGGAGCAATTGTGATTGAAAATTTATTGTGCTAACTGAGGTCAAGTCAAGGAACTACATGTAGATGATAAATCATTCTATTTTTCTGCAGCTCTTTTAAGATATTTCAGGTTAGGTTAAAAGCAGATAATAGGACAGACACTGCTCAGGGGAACGTTCCCCACCAAATTTGAAGCATTCTATTTCTCATAAAGGAACTATTTCTTTTGTGTTGCATTCTTGTAGTGATGGGAAATACCTGCACTTAGTAGAAAAGGTAAAATCTATAATTTGGAGAAGTTATATTTCACATACATTCATTTCCCTTGATTTGACCGAGATTTAATCAACTGATAACCCCTTGGACCACATGTGCAAGTGCTTTAACTTCTGCAGTATAAGGATCTTGTAGTCTGAATGAAAGTTCAGATGATGTCCAAAAAGTTTATAATTCCTGGGAATGAGAACATGTTGCATGTCTTTGCAAGGGAATGTTGTTTGACCTCTTTGTAACAGGAAATCGTTCGTTTGGAGCCAGAAGGGCGTTAATTATGTACAAATGATGGGACCAAGTGCCCTTCTGGCTCCAAACGTATGAAATACTTATATTTAAAGGTACACTTGTCAGTGCTGAAAGCAAAGTTATTAACTCTTTTAAAGATGACTTATTACCCCCTATTGAAAAAAAAAAAATATCTTAAGAAGACATAAAATCATATCCCAACCTTCTTAAACATGCAAATGGTAAATGATTAAATAGTATGGAGGGAAGTTTTGTACAGAAGTTACTTCTGTGAACGCCTTGAAATTTAATTTCGACTTCTTGGGTGAAATTTTTTGCAAGTCCATCAACGAGTTAAGTTGCTTTTACCTTTATTTCCAGCGCCATTTTGGTATTCAAATTTGCCGTATTCATTTGCTGAGGGAATGTTTTGAATATAGGATGGATGGATGGATACCAGCATACACACAAACATATAAATTGCAAAACAAGTTGGGTGATTGGTCCCCTTTAACACAGAGTTATTGCCCTTCTCGCTCTAAACAGATGATGTGTGAGAATGAGAGCATTGAGGAGTTATGTTAAGTAAGATTTGGATCTCACGATCACATTACTATTAGGAATGTTAAAGCAATTGATACCCAATGCAATCAACAGGTTTTATTGCTCTCCAACCCCAATTCCTTCATATTAAACCATCTTTCCACAGTTGCAATATTGCAAGTGTCATTGATCTGAAGTCTCACATGTTCCTAACTCCTCTGTGTGGCTGTCCTGTAGGTTCATGTGTGTCAATGTAAAATGAAAAGGACATTGCTGGAGGCTTCAAGAATGTCATTGTGAAAAGTTCTAATTGATTGTGAAGGCTCCAGGCTCCAGCCCACGAGACAGAGAGCCCATGAGACCGAGAGTCCTCGAGACTTGACAATGTTGGTGTGAACCCCTAGAAAAGTTGACAGAAGGCCCAAAAGACTGGTGGCCCATGAGACCGACAGCCCCCAAGAGCTGCATATCAGTCTTGTGGCCCTTGTCAACTTTTCTGAGGATTGGCTAGACTGACATTGTTGGTCTTATGTATGGAACGGCTCTTGGGCTGTTGGGCTACTGGGATGTCCTGGACTGTGAATAACACTTTTACAGGATTAGGGTAAGCAGAGCTCTATACACTAACAGGTGCTCGTTGCACATGGCCCCCAAATCCTGACGCTGGATCCCCCAAATTTCAAACTTTTAAAACTTTGACAAGGTACCTATAGAGACCCGAACAGTGTCACTCCAGACCCCCATGTGAGTTAATGTGGAGCCATGGGGTCAAGTGTGATTTGAATTTCATTATCGCATGATACATGTATGTGTATCAATGAATGTCAAAGAAACTGACACCAATGCAATCAACAGGTTCTATTACACTCCAACTCATATTCCTTCATATTAAACAACCTTTCCACAGTTGCAATATTGCAAGTGTCATTTATCTGACACCACACTTGTTTCTGACCGCTAATATATCATTGTCATGTAGGTAGTGGTTGTCAACATAAAACGAACAGAACACCAAAGGCATCCAGAATCCAGCATCCAGTAATTTCTAAAAATTGCAATTGATTGTGACTTTGAGGTTTGGTTAAGGCGCCTTACGAAAAGTTTTTACAGCGGCGGGCCCTCGGCGGCGCCGAATCATTCGGCGCCGCCGAGGGCCCGCCGCTGTAAAAACTTTTCGTAAGGCGCCTAAGTAAGATGCAAATCTCATAATCACATTATATTAAAGAATTTTAAAGAAACTGATACCTGATGGAACCAACAGGTTTCATTTTACCCCAACTCAAATTCCTTCATATTAAAAAATGTCTCTCTAAGTTACTCTCTTGCAAGTGTCATTTATCTGATGCCATATGAGATGTTCCTATCTCATATGGTCAATGGGTGGCAATGATACCAATGACTGTCATTTTGAACAAAAAATGAGTGGATTACCAAGAAGACTCATGGCCTGTTTAGACTACAGGAAAATTATTTGAGAATCAGATAAAGAAACATGGTATTTCAACAATAACACAAAAATAAAACAACTTTTCAGTAAACTGCAAGTAAAGTGAATTGTTTCTCTTTGTAATTGCATTAAAGGATAATTATTTACCTTGATATTTTTCAATATTGTATGTTCCTTTCAATGTATTGAAATATATTCACAGCCAATCTTCCACATGAAACTAAAGAAAATAAAAAAACTGCTCTTTATATGTGAAATCCATTTTAGTTTTGCCTTACTGAAGTGACCTTGGTTTAACCCTTTTAATATGCTGATGTTTGGAAGTCATGGCAAAGCTGATTAATGTTTTAAATTGTTCAAATATAATTTAGCCATCCGTGATCACAGTCGGCTTCCTCTGTTTTCTTTACCCAACCCACCAAGTCAATTACGAAACTTTGCGCAACGTGCTTGCCCAAACGACATCAACAGAAGAATTTGAGTGTTTGTCTTGTTTGGAAACGTTCAAATCCACCAAATTTTGCCGCATCTTGTGTGGTTTTAAATCGCTTTTATTCCCCAACAGTCCCAACTGTTTTCTCTACAAGTTCATCCAAAAAGGCCACAAGATAATAAATGGCATTTTTACTAATATTACCCTTTCACGACTCCCTATTTACTTTACCTCGTGGATTGAAATCCATTGAAAAAAGTGTGACTTCTCGACCTTTTATTTCACGCCTCCAGCAAAGCATCCATTGAAGCATCCAGAAAGGAAGTTTTTCTTGCTCTATTATGTGCTTCTTTTACCTGCTTTTCTCTCTCCTTGTACCCAATTCTTCCTGGCATAGTGCAGCTAAACAAATAGCTCCATGCTAGGTGGCAAGTATTGGCCGGTCTTACCCCATTTATTCAGTGAGATATGACCTGTTTCAGTCCCTAAATTCAATAGTGTAGAGTGTTTTTGTATACGGTAAAAAGGATGTTGACAGCTTTCCTAATATTTTACAGCACCTTTTAAACATGTTATGGGCCCTGTATGGTATTTTTTGTCACAAAGTTATCATTAAATTTCAAATTAACTAGAATTAAAGATTATTTTTCGGCTACATATCATCTTGATTTCTGGTAAAAGCGTTGCATTTTGAGAGGAGCTGGATTAACGAAATTATCTATCATTAAAGGGATCGAAAAGTCGCCAGTCGACCGAAGAAAGACGAACTGAACAACCCAACTGACATACTATACCCCACCCTCGACATCAATTTTGTTCGCTGCTCCAAGATTGTTGTTATGCATGGCCTTGCAGTAGGGGCAAGCGAATGAAATTGAACGTTCATGGATATCGAGCGGTGGCTCCCTTTAATCACCATTTATATTTGCATACATGGTATTGCGTGTGAAGCAAGTATGTTGGTAAGCTCAATATTTTTATCTTTCTTCTCTCCTTACTCGACTTTTTACACATTTACTCTCCAATATCATGTGGCAACATCATTTGTTTTATATAAACTTGATCAATAGAGTTTTGAGTTTTGTAATAAAAAAAAAATATTTCCATCAATTTACTAATTATATGGTTATTTTTGTCAGCTAATTCTATTGTAACATGAAGTTCAATCTTGCCATTGTCATATGTGTTGTCATTAGATTTAATATTTCATCACCGACCATCAGTCACAAAAATTATAATTGAAGTTTGAATTAATATTTGTTAGAGCTAGGGCATCTTATGACTTTGAGAATTGAAAACCTCTATCACCTACTTGTTGCTCAACATAATTAACCCATTGACTACTGATTTCTTCACTCTCATAGGCTTCATACATGAGCCATCCGGTTCCCATGGTTTATGGGTTAATTGGATATAAAAGTTGATGTAAAATGTTAACATTGATAATCATAGAGATGCATATTGCACTCAGTGACCGACTAGTGATTTATACCTGAAATTACAACAAAGGACAGAGAGAAGAAAGAGAAGATGAGAGGGAAATTTCAATAAAAGGAGAGCTGAACAAGCTATAGACCCAAATAGAAACCACAATGTTTGTGTAATGGTATAATGGCATAATGATGGGGGAAGGAAGAAAACAAACTGTAATTGCGTTGAATCTATTTGACTGCTTTACACTCTAAATCTGCTTGACCTCATCTAGATCTGATTTGAAAGTGCCCCAATCAAATATTGACAATGAAAGGTAAAGTTTTGATATGAAGATTGCTTTCTATTCATCTCACTCTGTTGACGGAGGGCTCCTCTTTGAAGAAAGATGTGTTTCCATTATGCCATGACTCGACACTAGCAAGATCCTGGTACCCATGCCTCCCTCCCTCCCCCCAAATATTGCTTTTAAATCTAGACCCCCAAATGTAGAAATTTCCATATGCCCCCCCCCCCCCCCCAATGCATACAGACCCTAAATATTTTGATCTGGACTCCAGTGAATTTTTTAGTGTGGATCCTTGGTTATGCCAAGATTGGAATTATCCAAATTTGTTTTTACAGGCATCTGTGAGTGATCTCTCACAATGTTGATCTTCTGGAGAAAACACATAGTAACTATTTTTCCTCGTGCTCTTAGGCATGCTTCTTTGTTCTCTGACACACAGTTAGTTGTGTAATTTTACATGTATTATCCAACTTGTGCTGATTAATGCTCTATTTACATATAAACTAGTCATATGTTGACTGAATGTGGGAAGGGGTTATGGAAAGTTCTCCCAATTTCAAAGTTGGGAATCTTCACCTGATGTGAACAGGTCTTGTGTGCATAGGGATGTATGCACTTTTGCAATGAGGGATAAGTTTTGTGCAAAGGCTCTCTGCAATTATTTGCTTTCTGGTTATGGAGGACAATGCAGGTCGGTATACCTGGGCTGACCTACTAGTTGAAATGATTTCCTCTCAGCAGCTTTGTGAAATCAAATGATTTAATTCAAATCTATCCTGTGGTCCCAACCCCATGAGACAGACAGTAATGAGTGGTTTTCTGTATCTGATTTCCTTTCACACTTAATCCTCTATTTGTGTCCTCAGACCGTAAGAGAGCGAGAGAAAAATACTGCTAATTTGGTGATAACACTCATTTGTGGTTCCGTGGACCAATGCAGTTGCTATTCGGCTTTTGAAAATAGTGAACTCATAAAAGTAAAAATAAATTGGAAAATTAGATCCCTAGAGCTGAGATTTGGTGCAAAATTGTATTATGCTTGAGTGAATTTAGTGTGTATTACATGCGAATGTGTTGTCCTTTACTATCATGATATCTCTGAAATCATGTCATGTTTGATTTGCAAGCGAGTGTTATTCATTTGCTGCTACTGTGCATTAAGTAAGAAAAATCTATACCCTTCATATCCCTTTGCCAAATATGGTAGAACATTGTTTAGTATATACCAACTATTGTTTTATCAAGGAAAAAAAAACAGTTCATGGCTGTCAAATCCAGTAATATACCTGTATATATGCCTCTGCTTTTGTTCAGAGATTTTAATAATTCATCGCTGGTTGTGATTGTACATGTAAATCATGCAAATCAAATCATATATTTTTTTTACTGTTCATGATAAAAATCTTATAAAAGTGCACATAATTGTGGTATGTATGTTGTAGGACACTGCTGGAATGCAGGCAAATACTGGTTCAGGCAACATATTGTATACAACATGAAATACCTGTAATTGTGTGGATATATTTTTAAAGCTTTTTATTGCTTTTAATGATTTCTTGCAGGATTTCACTTCAGCACGTTTCATAAGACTCCGCTTTCAACAGATCCGGACGTTACATGCTGATCTCATGACCTTTAACAGTAGAGGGATACAATATGTTGATCCCATCGTATCAAGAAGGGTAAGTGATGAAAAATGCTACATTTAGAAGAAATATGAAAATAGAAGAAAAGATGATGAAGATAAATCTTGTGCAACCACGTGCATCTGCAAGAAAATGTAAATATTGCCCTAAACTAATGGTTTATCTTTTGTAGATTGTCATTTGAAATGATTTGAGATTTTGATCTTGAATATGAAGCTTAATTGGCAGTTGATTTAATGGTCTATTCTGATATCATATGGAAAGAGACTTTACTCTGTCTCTTATCAAATAAAGAAAATAGGAACTACTAAAGTCTTATTTTGTGATGTGATAGTGCACTATATAATCTAGTGTTTATTATTAAAGGTACTTCATCCCTTTTGCAGACTAACAATGTCGCTAAAAGTTCTACCAGTCCTTTGTAAGAAATGAAAATCTTGCTTTTGTCGCAGAGGGAGCTATTCATAAATTAACGCGAGTACATGTACTAGGAACTGTCAAAAAAATGACTTTCAGAATAATTCAATTTTTTTTTTAATTGGAAAAAAATGAGGTGTTACCAAATTGTTGTATTACTTAAACGTAAATTATAATCCTTTTCGTATCCGCAGTAGTTTTCCTATTATAATTCTTTTGTAATTCATTGCATACTCATAAAACTTCAAAATTCACTGCAGCAAAATGGATGAAGTACCTTTAAATACCTTTAAATCATCATTTAAAAGGTCAAGGAGTGAGAGTTTTTTTAAATGGTACATTGTAGATATACATGTACATGTAACACTTTAAATGCTACATGTAACAATTGTAGTGATGAGTTCAGTAATAGATTTTTTACCAAAATGTGATCAATGCTTACTTTTCAATTGTCTGCACTTCATTAACCATCTATCATTTCACAAAATATTATGTACAAAACTTATAGAAATCATTTCTTATGATACCAAACATTATTACTTTACCTAACTTTATGCATAAGAAATAATGTAAATTACATTTAGAGTTTCTTTTTTGGTCCATCATTTGTTGACTTATTGTTTAATGTTGAAATGAGGTAATATCTTTTTAAAAATCTGATTTTTTTCTCTGAAAATTTCTATGGAAGCATTTAATTATAATCATATACTTAGAATGCTTGATTTATGCTAAAATTTTTGATATACATTGACCACCATATACCTTTCCTGTGGTTACGCAATTGGTGAATGAAAATGACAATACGTGACATCGGCACCGAAAGAGTTAAAGAGGAAGCTATATTACAACATTTAGAAAATGATGTTACTCCTCAACCCTTCTAAATGCAGATTTAACATTTAAGTTTTTAGAATGTAGTTAAAGACACACAATCTATCTATTTATCAAGTTTCTGAAAATGTAGATGAGTTTCATTTTTCTTTCCTTTCAGTACTATTATTCCATCAAAGATATATCAGTCGGAGGACAATGTATATGCTTCGGCCATGCTGAGCAATGTGTATTAGATCCTTTTGCTGGTCCAAATGATCTGGTAAGTAATTGCTAAAGATGACTGAGGTATAGGCATTATAAGCTAGAACGTTAAAGGCCAAGTCCACCTCAATATCAAGTTGATTTGAATAAACAGAGTAAAATTAAACAAGCATAACAGTAAAAATTTCACTGAAATCGGATGTAAAATAAGAAAGTTATGGCATTTTGAAGTTTTGCATTATTTCATGAAACAGTGATATGCATAACATGGGCGGTATGCAAATGAGTGAACCGATGATGTCATGCACTCACTTTTCCTTATGTATTTTATTATATGAAATATCATATATTTCATTTTTTTACTTCAATAATGTAAAACATGGTTTGACTCCATATGGAACATGTAAAATCATCATTATTGTAACTTATTTTCATACAAGGAAGGGATTCTTTATTATCACATCTATAAAAATTGAAATATTTGAAATTTCATATAATAAAATACATAAGGAAAAGTGAGTGTGTGACATCATCGGTTCACTCATTTGCATACTGCCCATGCTATGCATATCACTGTTTCATGAAATAATGCAAAACATAAAAATGCCATAACTTTCTTATTTTACATCCGATTTCAGTGAAATTTTTACTGTTATGCTTGTTTAATTTTACTCTGTTTATTCAAATTAACTTGATATTGAGGTGGACTTGGCCTTTGATATTATCAGTCTTTAAAAAGCCCAGGCACAGTTTTGGTTAGCCACAGAAGTACTTTTGAGAGCTTTAGAAAATTTTAGTTCAGGATAATAAGATTTTCAAAAATATAAGAAAAGTTTGAGAAAGAGACAGAAGGGATTAAGAGAAAAGAGATAGATATTTAGGAGAAATAATAATTGGCAGAGAAAAATATTAGGAAAGAGAATGAAAAATGGAGGTCATGGGTTTGGTATAAACTATCACTTGCAACGGTAGGACTTCTCTTTTGATATGGTCCAACCCAGTCCTGTCCCTCTATAAAGTTCTCAGAGATAAATCCCTATCAATCTGGGGGTGTTTCATTAAGTGTCTTGTCTGTGATTTTTACTGACAAATTTGCTCTCAGCCAGTCAGATACAAGGATTTCAGGAGCTTATAACAGTTATTGCAACTTGTCATTGATAACAAGTTTTATGAAAGAGGGCCCAGAAGTCTAATAGTTCCAAAACTGTCTCATCTCTGGAGGGAAATTTGAAAAAAATCATTCACTATTTACAGATTGGTGGAGTGCTCAATCTCATTTCCAAGGTTTATCACTTTCTTGGGGATTGGTTTTCAATCACTCCCAAAAGAGTGATTAATTTGAAAAATCACCTACCTAGCACTTTCTCTGTCTACAATCAGATTCTTCTGACCACTTTCCAGCAGATTATGGTTTAGAATTGGACCATTTGTCACAGTTCATCTTGAAAACCATTTATCAATTGGTCAGAAGTGGCCAAAAGTAAGGATGAATACATAATATCTATGAATTTGGGTTGAATTTGAAATCTACAGTGCAGCACAAACATGCAAAATGTAGGCCTATATTCCACCCTCATTCATGTATAGGATTGCATTGTAAGCTCAGGTCATTCAAGATACGTTGTTCAGTAGGACGAAAAAAAGAATTCTCTGGCCCTTTTTATTGTCTGCTTTAAAACAAAATTTTCTCATTAATGAATCATAGCCCTGTCTTATAAATAGGTGGTGGAGGTGTCGTGGTATAGTGGTTCATCACTTGATTCTCAATCCAAGGGTTGAGGGTACGAATCTCAGCCCGGCACTAGCGTCTTTTGGCAAGAAATTAATACACATTTGCCACTCTCCACCCAGGTGTTAAAAGGGTACCTGGCAGTATTTATTCCTTGAAATGCACTGTGCGCTATACGGCTGCCGGAGCTAAAGCCTAGGGTAATAATATCCAAACCCTTTGGAAGTGCATAGGTACGTTATATCATAATGTGATACATGTATGCGCTATACAAGCATGGTTTATTATTATTATTAAATAGTGGCAATTAATTCAAATTGTTTACAAACTGATATCAATCACAAGTGTGTATTTAAGAGATAGGAAATTGTAAATTTCCAATTGATTGGAGGACTTGCGATTGAGTAGTCACATACATGGGTTGCTCGGCAAACTTTAGGCTTATTGTGTAACAATTCATTGTGGAAATATCTATCTCTGGTCCTTAAATGGTTAAAGGGAAGCTTGAGTTTTGGGAAAGGTATGATACAAAATAATTCGTGAGCTTTCTCATTCTTTTTATGTTAGTTTGGAAGATTATCATAGTAGATATGTCCCCTGAAAAGGATTGCTCTTCAAATGCTCCCGCATCCAAAATATAACAAGAAACAGCTGAAATGTTCGGGCAGAACATTTATGTGTAGTCCCATATACAGATTTCTGTGTGCAGTGCATGTGACTCTCAGAAGGATTGAGTCGATTTTTTATCATTTTGGTGATTCCAAAACCTTACAGCATACACCAATTTTTATTTTCTATGTAATCAACCATTCCCAATTGCTTTGAGAGAGTTTCATTCATGATTCAATCTCATGACCATGCAGAACTCAACTTTATGATCTTTAATGTACCACCCTCAACACCTCTAGTTGAAGTAGACATGTATCATGTAGAAATTGAGTATTATTCATCCTGAAATATATACATTGTATGCCTTGAGGGGTGTGGCCCCCTTGTAGCGATCTGTCCTTGAGATTGAACTGAACAACAGTTGCACAGTGGCAAGAAGCCTACCAGTTATTCAATATACATGTAGAACTGTTTCCATCAGCCCAAGTTTTCAAAATACAGTACCCTGCTAATTCTGAACCTGGGGAGATCAAAATTGGCCGGTCATAACTCGCTCAAGCTACATTTAATTCGGAGTGAAACACAAATCTATTTTTTTCTCACCGATGTGCGTTGGATGCGCCTGTCTGGAATGTTCTTCCAGAAGCAGAGAAGGTGCAACCATCGTTTGCAGGAAAGTCTGAATCTCATGACTGGGGTACTGATGTATCTGTAAAGCAGTACTGACCAATTAAAATCATTGTTGCAAGTGCATCTTCTTGAATGGGCAGACCCTGAACCATTCAGAATGGTTGTTCTAATTTGCTTTACAATTTGCAATTGATTGCAACTTTCTTGCAACACCCCATTAGACACATTGGTATTCGGTGCTATATAAATCCAGAATACTATTATCATTTTATTAGCTCAAGCTATTATCCTGAGAAATTTAAATAGCCTGCTGTTTGGCCATGCAGTTAGCTGGCTAATTCTCCTTGAAGACATCCTCAGATTATGATTGTGATGCTTGAGCTAATTCCCTGAGTTTAGTGATTGCTTGACTCGCTGATATAAACATGGAACTTAACACTCTGAAACTTTCTTGCGAAGCACTGATCGGTGTACTTACTCGGGCTCTAAAGCTTGTTCGGGATAATGGAAATACACCTTATAAAGGGATTCCTTGGAATGTGGCAGGGTCACCAGAGGGTGTCCTACAAAGGTCAGAGGTCAACTCAAATGTGCTATCTACCGCTGACATGGGATATATAAAGATGGAATAAATATGTGTAGCAGTTCATAATTTGCAAGGCGGCAAGAGTTAATAAGAGGGACCCCCAGTGTAAGGGCGCTGACGAACGGTGAGTTATCAAGGTCAACATAACATTGACCTTGGTGATAAATACATGTCTCATATTTCTGTTATGATGAGAGTTTTTAGCTGATATATGTATGTATTCCAGTTTGTAAGATTGATGTTAAGAGTAACATTGAGTGATGGATGAGCATACGTTGTAAAGGCATATTTTTATGAGGGAGGCTGAAGCTTCTTGGCAGGATATCAACTTCCAGTTCTAAATTTTATGAGAACGAGAACAAAATGAGAACAAGAAAAAAAAAAGAAAAAGAGGAGACACCTTATTATGGTAAAAATGTTATTTCACCATCAAAATACACTAAGTAAAAGGTAAAGTATAAAAAAAGTGTTTTGAAACTATGTGATTATTAAATAGTATCTTTGATGCTATATGCAGTTTGCAATTTCTGTATGCTACAGTTTGCCTGCATTTTCTTATTTTTTCCCATGATGTGTTTGCAGGCTCTGAAATGTATATGTGAGCATAATACCTGTGGAGACCAGTGTAACCAATGCTGTCCGGGCTTTCAGCAATACCCCTGGCAACCAGGCAATGCTGACTTTGGCAATAGCTGTCGACGTAAGTATTTAAAAGCCTCACCTTTTTCTCTTTTTTTTCAGGAATGCCAATTTCCATAGAGTTTCCTGTTGGGTAGCTTAGCAAAATATGTAGTGGTACAAAAAAAATGCGTCCGAAACGCAAAATATTTTAATTTGTTTTCATCGCAAATCGATATCTGTTACAGTTGCTGTGACATTATATGTTACATGCTTACACTTATTTACTGCAATAAATCATATATACCTACCTATTATGCCTGTAGTCTTGACTACGGGACCCCTTCGAGAATTTAACACACATGAGTCACAATATTGTGCGCACCCCCCGTAATCCTATTGTCCCCTTCGCCACTCACGCGCGTCAACACGCTACGGCCATCTTCCTCTTTCTTGCTCGCCCCCGACGAGATAGGACGTATAGTCACAGCGCTCCTGAAATCAGGTCGTATAGTATCTTTTAGGTGCGCTTTTTCGCACATTTAAAGCACTTTTAGGTACCTATATTCGCTTAGATTATAGTACTGTGTGTTTTAGTAGTCACTTTTGCCGATTGCAAGGGATTTTTGATATCCTTTTCTTGGCATTTATTTTTCTCTTTCACGGTCAGCCCCACGAAGATATTTCTGTGTGTTTGCGGGTGTTTCCGTTTGTCACCGAGCCTTTGGGTTCGGTGTTTGTTCTTACGGTTTTTTGGCTGTGAAAATTCTTTTGTGCGTATCTCCCAAATAAAATTTACCCTTATTTTACTGCATTCAGTTGAAGTATTTCTTATTTTGAAAAGTATACTTTATTGTCTGTTTTATTGCAGTGGTATGGATTCGGAAGAAGAAGCAGCTAGGTCAAGGAGACCTGCTTCTTCCGAAGAGTCGTCTAGCAAGACGACTCGGCCTTCCAGAACTCTCCCGAGTACTTCGGTACATGGGGGAGGGAGGAGGGCTAAGGGTAAGTTGCCTAGTGGTGTTTCCTTGCAGAGTTTGCCAGTCTCGGAGCTTGCGGCTTTGGGACGGGTGGCGTTAACTGAATCGGGATTGTCAACTCCGAAGCCCGTGGTTTCGGGGTGGGTGGCGTCAGATTCTAGTGGTTTGGATATCTAACGAGTCCAATCCCCCGGTCGCTGAGACCAGAGGGGGGGGGGCGGTTGTTTCCCGTACGGTAGCGTTCACTCGCTCTGATCCGTTAGGGGAGACGCGCCCCACTACTGCAGGGCAACCCACGGGCTTAGTCCATGTTGGTCTGGGTTCTCAAACCCTAGCCCCCGGCAAACGCCATATGGGGGAACGAGTACTTCCTGGGCTGTCTACATTGCCAGCTAATGGGAATGCTCGAGCTAACAATTATGGACGCTCTTCGGAGCAACAGGTGTTTTCACCTGAGTGCGTGACTACTAGTGCTCCCCTATTGCTGCTTTCGAGCGGTCCAATAGCGGGTTCACACGCCTTTAGTAGTCATCGGGCACATACCGAGTCATCTCGGTCTGCCCACGCACTGGGAGCTTTTAGCTCCCAACCCATGGCTACTGCATCTTCTTGCTTAGCCAATATGGGTGATTTGGGCGATTCTCTAGGCTTACGCCATGAGCGCTCCAATCCCTTTTTGGGAAGTGAACGTCCCTCCGCGGAGGGATCGGTTCGTGTTTCCGAAGTGGCTTCGGAGATCCGAACGAATCCGATTAAGCGTTCTAACAAAAGGGTTTCGGCTACGACTCTTGTCGAGCCAGCCAAGAAAAAGGCCCAGAACAGGGCAAAAACTGGCAAGGCTTTGCCGGCCTCTTGCCCGTCTCTTGCCCGTCTGGCCTGGCTAACCCAGCTAGCTCCTCTCAAGCTGACATGTTCAGCATGATGCGGGCTTTTGCTCAGAATCAGGGTTGGTCCTTGTACCGGCTACTTCAACCCTGACTTCTGTCCCTATTCAGGGGTCTGACTTTGAGACTAATCAGCCTTTTGTGTTGGATTCGTCTTTGTCTGAGTCGGTTTCGCATGTGCCTCCTATTCCCGCGGCCCTTGGGGCGCCGCTGGGCGAGGAGACTTTCGTTGAACCATGCGGGGCTCTGCCTGCTGAGGCCTTTGTTAGCGTTCCTTTGTCTCTTTCCACTCGGGTGGAACCAGATTTGGAGGTGGCCTCTCAAGCTTCGTTTTTGAATCGCTTGGGCAGGCGGAGTCTCAATCGCTCGCCCTCTGTGGGGTGGAAGCGATTGCTTTGTTATCCAGATATCTCTCTGAATTTTAGTCAACCCGCCGGGTCATCCCGGTCCGCCCTTGCTCTGGGCGCCTTGGCGTCCGGCCCATGGCTGTTGCATCTCCTTGCTCGGCCGATATGGGTAATTGGTGCGCGTCTTTGGGTTCAATACCCTCAGCGCACTTCTCCCATAAAGGGAGGTGAGCGTCCCTCAGCGGAGGGTTCGGTTCGTGTTCCCGAAGGGCTTCGGGGATCCGAACGAAACCGAATAAACGCTCTGAAAAGCGGGTTTCGACTTAGGCTCTTTTTGGGCCAATCAGAAGCCTAGGAAAGGGGCTAAAAGAGGCAAGGCTTTGCCTGCCTCTTGCCCATCGGGTTTAGCTAACCCTCCGGTCTCTCAAGCTGAGATGTTCAGTGTGAGATGGGCTTTGCCCAGACTCAGGGTTGGTCCCTTGTACCAGGATTCACATCCCCTGCTCTTGTCCCTTTTTTGGGTCGGACATCGAGACTAATTATGGTTTATTCTTCTTTGTCTGTGATGGGATCACATGCGCCTCCTAGTCTCGCAGCCTCGGGGCTCCGTCGGGTGAGGAGGCTTATGGCGGTTCATGCGTGAATCCGACCGTTTCGGCCTTTGTTCGTGATTCTTTGTCACGATCATTTCAGGCGGATCCAGTTTTGGAAGCGGCCTCTCAAGCTTCGGTTTCCGAATCGCTGGGGCAGGCAGAGCCTTAGTTGCTCTCCCTTTGTGGGGTAGAAGCGATTGCTTTGTTCTAAACTTTCCCTGACTTTTAGTCAACCCGCGCGCAGGGTTCGACTTTGCTTGGGTTCAGGCAGCGGGATTCCTCCGAGCGTTTTTCTCTTGCGGAGGATTTCTAGCTGGATTTTGGACGCATTGAAGCGGTGCTTCTTTTGAGCGTCATGTTTGGTTTGCAGTGGTCATAGTTTTCCACTGCAGCTGCCTCGGTCATGTACCGTCGCAGAGTATTGGTTGGTGGCTGTCTTCGTTCCTTTCTCCCCGCTTGGGAGGCCATCTCCGGGGACGCTTTTGTTCTCTTTGACGGACGAGACGGATTCTTCATAGATCTGTCCGCCCCGCGCCCCGGAGGTGATATAGGAACTCGGTCACCTCACAGGCTGTCTTTTTCCCTTTCTCCGACTTTTGTTATTCCCAAGCGCTCGGGAAAACTTCAGTACATTTTCGGATGGAGACTCTCGCCTCCATTCTCCCGTTGATCAAGAGGAAGGACTACGCGGTCTTGATAGTTTTCGAAGATGCGTATTTCCACTTTCCCGTTCATCGCGCTTTGCGCGATCTTCTGGGGTTTTTCTTCCTCTCAGAGACTTATCGTTTTCGCACTCTTCCCTTCGGGCTGTGCCCAGTCCCTCGGGTTCTTACTCAGGTTGTAGCCGTGCTGGCAGCCTCTCTGAGGCGATGCGGCCTTCGGCTATTTTTGCTACCTGGACGATTGGCTTCTCCTAGCGGAGTTGCGCGATTGTTTGTTGGACGAGACTAGTTTGCTCGTCAATCTTACTCAAGACTTAGGTTTCCTAATAAATTGGGAAAAGTCAGAGTTAGTTCCCACTCGCAGCCCAGTTTTTCTGGGGGCGGTGTTAGACATAAGGAATCAGTTGGCTCGGCCCAGTCGAGACAGGATTCTCACCATTGTCTCTGCGGCTCGCAAGCTCTTGCTGGCCAGAAGAGTCTCGGCCAGACAGTGGCTTCAGTTTCTAGGTTATCTAGCCAGTCTAGTCGATGTTTTAGAGGACTGCTGGCTCCTCATGAGACCCTTTCAGAGACATCTCCTCAGGTTCTTCAAGCCGGGAAAAGACTCTCTTTTGGTCTGGATTCCAGTACCAGTAAGGATCAAGTCTCTTCTCTCTTGTTGGACGAGCGAGGTGTTTCTCGCGCGAGGCAGGTCCTTCTCTGCCCCTCTTCCGTCGATATCGTTTTCGACGGACGCCTCTCGGTTGGGGTGGGGAGGACACTGCAACGGCAGCACGGTTGCGGGGGATTGGTCTCATCTTGGGACTCCTCCTCATATCAATGTCCTGGAGTTTATGGCAGTTCTGTTGACCTTGCTCCATTTCAGAAGTCGACTTCTCAGTCGTTCGGTTCTGATTCTCACGGACAATGTTACTGTGGCGGCATATATCAATCGGCAGGGAGGCACTCGTTCGGTTGCCCTGAATGCCCTAGCAGCTCAGCTGTGGAGGTGGTGTCGTCGCATGGCAATCACACCCGTGGCCTCTTTCATCCCCGGTCGGGAAAACCTCATTGCGGATTTTCTGTCTCGGGGCAGGTATCTTCCATCGGAATGGACGCTCCATCCGGAGGTATTTTGCCGCATTCGCAGTTGCCTAGGTCCACTGGAAGTGGATCTATTTGCGTCGGTGCTAAATCACCAGCTGCCGAAGTATTGCTCCCGTGTTCGCGATCAGGGAGCATGGGCTCTCGATGCTTTCTCCCTCAGCTGGGAGAACCTTCAGGGATTCGCCTTTCCTCCCTTCCAACTGATTCCGCGTGTCTCAGGGAAGATCGGGCGCGGGTGCTCGTAATAGCTCCCTTTTGGCCCAGGAGGAATTGGTTTCCAGAACCTATGAGCCTCCTAAGGGCTCAACCGTTCGTTCTCCCGTTAAGAGCGGATCTGGTGTTACAGCCCCTATCGGGGATTCTTCACCACAGTCCGGAGTCTCTTCATTTGACTGCTTGGCCCCTGTCAGGGAATCTGCAAGACAGTCGGGTCTCTCTGATAGAGCCGCGGACTTTTTAATGTCCAGTCGTAGGGTTTCTACTAGGGAAATTTACAATTCCCGTCTCTCGGTCTTTTTCCTTTGGTGCAAAGAGAGAAATCAAACCCCTTCTAAGGCTCCTATTGGTTCAATTGCGGATTTCTTAATCTCGTTATTTGACAAAGGGAGATCTATCTCTACTATCCGAGGCTACCGTTCGGCGATCGGGGCCATTTATTCGGGTTTCTCGGATGGTTCAGGGATTTCCAATTCCCCGCTACTAAGTGGTTTGATTCGTTCGTTCTTTCTGAAACGACCTTCTTTTTATAAGTTAGTGCCGTCTTGGAGTCTGCCTAAAGGTCCTGGAGGCCTTGGCGAAACCTCCTTTCGAACCGTTAGGTGAAGCTTTGCTTCATCATCTTACGGTTAAGACGCTCTTTTTGGTAGCTATTGCCTCTGGGCAGAGGCGCAGTACTCTTCATGCTCTCTGTCTTACTCCTGGTCATGTTCGCTGGGAGAGAAAAGGCGTTAGATTGATTCCTAGGGCTTCTTTTGTTGCCAAGAATCAGACAGCTGCCTCTGGCCCTGTTGAGATTTTTCTTTGTCCGCTTTCTAACTTTTCTTCGGTGCGTGAGGACAAAGTTTGGTGTCCTGTAAGGGCTCTCAAATGGTATATTGATAAGACTAAGTCTTATCGTAAGGATGATCAGTTGTTCCTGATCACTAGAGAGCCTTTTTCTCCTGCCTCTCTTGATTCCATCTCTAGATGGATCGTTGAAGCTATTAGGGCCGCTGGCTCAGAGGCTCTTTTATCTGACAGTAAGCCTCGTGCTCATGATACTCGTAGTGTCAGCACTTCTTGGGCTCTGTTTCAAGGTGTGGCGCTTGTTGATATTTTGAAGGCTGCTTATTGGCGTTCGCCCAATTCCTTCATTTCTTGCTACCTTAGGGATGTTCCCGCAGGTGAAGTTTTGTTTGCGTCAGCCACCTTGAAGGCCGCTGTGTCTTCTTTGTTGTCTTTGGTGTAATCCTATTCCCTTCTGCTCGAAACATGCCTCCCGGTCTTTGAGTTGGCGCTGGTCTGGCATAATAGGTAGGTATATATGATTTATTGCAGTAAATTTGTAAAATCAGCACTGATTTTCTTATTTACTATATAAATCTATATACCTACCTATGACCCTCCCTCCTTCCCCTCACCTTGCAAGCAACATGTTTCTACTTGGGATTGCTCGCAAAAGAGGAAGATGGCCGTAGCGTGTTGACGCGCGTGAGTGGCGAAGGGGACAATAGGATTACGGGGGGTGCGCACAATATTGTGACTCATGTGTGTTAAATTCTCGAAGGGGTCCCGTAGTCAAGACTACAGGCATAATAGGTAGGTATATAGATTTATATAGTAAATAAGAAAATCAGTGCTGATTTTACAATTCTGTAAGAATCGAAGATCTAATTGACATTGCATTCGTCTTCACAGCTTGTAATTGCCATGGTCACACTGACGACTGTTACTATGACGCCGAGGTCGACGCCCAGAACCTCAGCTTGGACGAAGATGGGAACTACAGCGGAGGAGGAGTGTGTTTGGGTTGCCGTGACAACACGGATGGATACAACTGCCAGACATGCCGAGATGGATTCTACCGCCCTCTTGGGGTGGAGCCTACCGATCCCTCACCATGTAGACGTAAGGATGAAAAGAGTACAATGAACCCTGATTTAGCGACCACCTGTATAGAAAGACAACCTGTCTCTAAAGATCACATTTTTGTTTCCCATGAGTAGCCAGACTCTAAGCCAAATCTCCAAAGGATATTTCATAATTTGTTTTATTCAATACACTTCAGTAATCTGTCATATGTTTTGTTTAAAATAAATAGATGAACTTCTTTGTACATGTATTAATTTTTTTTTACAGAGTGCAGATGTAGCCCAATTGGTAGCCATCCAGACTCTAACTTCAACTGCGTTAAGGATGAGAGGAGCCTGGTGAATGATATGGTAAACTTTATGAATACTTGGAAGCGGCCTTTATGAGAGGGACTTCTAATATAAGAATTTTCAGTGTACTCCTAATATGAGAGATGGACTGAATGATCTGCATATGAATTGAAAACAAGTTTTAAAAATCTTTTAAAAAAATGAGGGATTTGAATCTCCAACATCTGTTGCCATCAAGGCAGTGACTTCACTACCAGGATATTTCTTTCCAAGCAATATGTGTAATTACAAGGAATTTGAAAGAAATTTCTCAATCCTCTTTAGGATAGGAACATGGTGAATGATCAGGGGGAAAAAGAAGGACAACTGGGGGGCGTTTCATGAAAGGACTTGTCAGATATTTTATCCGACAAATTTGCTCTCAGCCAATCAGATGCAAGGATTTCAGTAGCTTATAACAGTTGTTGGATAAAATATCTGACAACTTCCTTTCATGAAATGCTCCCCGGAAAGTGCATAAAGAGAAATTAGAAAAAGCTTGCTACAAGTACCTCTCATTAAAAGTATTTGCATTCTGTTCAAATTTCGTTTCTTGAAATGATGATATTAACCTCTAACCCATCTCATTTCACATCTAAATTAAATCAAAACTACTTTCTCCTAAAAGGGAAATGTTTCCTGTTTCTACATGTATCCTCATGGGAATTACATTAATCGTAACCCTGTGGAGCTGCACATTTTCTTAACATTCATTGGACATCATGGCCTTATACCCTCCCAGTAATTGCTGTTTTGTTTATACTGCTCCTCCCTGATCAGAATCCAGGGGACTGTTTCTGTAAGGAGGGCTACGCTGGGCCAAGCTGCGACAGGTGCGCTCGTGGTTACCGTGGTTACCCGGACTGTGAGAAGTGTCTGTGTAGCGATGCAGGAAGTTCAAATGAGGACCCATGTGAAGGTCCATGTGTATGCAAGGTGAGCATCAAGTGTGTCTGTCTGTCTGTCAGTCTGTCTGGGTGTCTGTTCTGTCTCTTTTTTTTCATCTATCCATGCTTTCATCCATCTACAGTATTTATCAATTTGTTTATCTTTCTCATTTAATATTGACAATCTTTTTATTCATTTATCCATCTATCTACATGTAACTACATTGTACATTTCTTCTTTCAATCCATCTACAGTAATCAGCCGTGAATATCCTGGATTTTGTAATGGGAGAGGTGGTCTAATTCCCAAATAATCGGACGAGCAAAAAATTGAAACAAAAAAAAAGTTAACGAGCATGAAAGAGGGTATGTTTACTCGCTCTCCCTCCCCAAGAAACACAAAAAGGGAGAGATTTTTTTTGTAGTCGTTGGTTGAATCCATAAAATCTCAGACAAGCAAAAAATAAAGAAGGTGGAGGGGGAATGCGTGGATCCCCTTGACCCTGACCCTTCCCCCCCTCCTCTCCTCCTCTATGGGTATTTATCAAAGTGGCAGACCTATATAATATCCAGAATACATGAAAATCATCTTTCTTGTTTAGGTGTACTTTATGTAGAGTGTTTTTTTCTTGCTTTATCTATATACCACTTAGTATGTCATCTTGTCTCTCCTTGTAGCCCAACGTAGAAGGATCTAACTGTGATACGTGCAAGAGGGGATACTTCAACCTAGCAGGAGAGAACCCTGATGGATGCGGGGAGTGCTACTGCTTCGGGATCACTACAGAATGTACCAGTGTGCCTTGGGGGATCGAAGAGGTTTGAATCAAATATAGTTATTGTCTTTGCCGTTGTATTTTGTCCATGAGGCATTTAACCCGTTGACTACAGAATTCTTGTATTTCCTATAGGCTTAATACAGAGATCACCCGGTTCCCGCAAGCAACGTGTTACCCTGTTGAATACCAATTAGGGATAACATCATCTAGAGCCAGTGGAAAGCGGGTGTTATATCACCATCAAAACATATCGTCCGGATTATAGGCTCTTTTGAGGAATATCTAGGCTTTGTGGAAAAATTGTTGATGGACAACGAAAGGAAATGGAATAGTGTTTATGTGAACCTTGACTAGGGCCTACAGAAACCATAACCCTCAGTACAGTATTAATGCGTCTAATACTGGGACAGTCTCGGTTTTGATCTATAATAAACATAATAATAACAATAATAACTAGAACTGCAATCGTATCAGAACGATGTGCATAGATTGACGTCTGTATTTTGCATGTCCTTGAACGGTAAAAAAGAGCATCTCTTAAGCTACCTATAGCAATTTGTTTGAAGTCTGTAGCATCTAGAATAGTGGAGATAGGCAAGACGAACGAAAGGAACGAAAAACGGACAAAATGGCGCCTTGACGGTCATGCATGAGGGATTTTGGAAAATGAAGAGTTCAGTGCATGACATGGCATACCAAGGAACATGCATACGAAATTCGAAACGAAATGGACAAGGGGAAAGGACCTAGACAGCGATCACAAGCTCTGCATGCAAAACATATTGGCCACAATGGAAATCTGGCCCTTTCAGCCCACCATAGTTTCATCCATAGTGGCATCTATGCAGGATATAAAATTGCGATTAAAACAAAGCGCTTGATAGATATTGAAAATCCGGCTTCGAGAGTCTCTTCATTTTGCCTCGAAGCATGTACCTGCCAAATTTTAAGAAAAATGAAAATCGTTCAGGGGGCCAAATGCGGGAAACCGATTTGCCCCATAGACAATACGTGTAGTACATGTGCAGGATCCGTATAATGACCTTACTTCAATCGCGATTTACTCAAAATATTCTGTGAGACCATATATCTTTTTTTGCATCCCTGATGAGGGAATTTCATTGCGGTCATTGTGAGCCAACTGCGACTAGCGCGCCATTTCAAATAAGCATATTATGCAATATTATGTAATGCATAGTAAATTAAGGTTATTACGTAATATCTTCGCGATGACGTCATCGATTTCAACCAAATTTGGTTAACAGTTGTCAAATACATAAATACACATACCCACCAAATTTCAAAGACGTACGTTGAACCTTCACAAAATTAGAGCAATTTGTCTTTATTTCGGCATTTATGCAAATATTGTGATTTTCAAGTGCAATTTTCTCAAAGTCGGTCAGCGATGAGGTATATATTTTTTTATTTGGCTGAAAAGGGTATATCTTGAAGTATCTAAATCCAAAAAAGGGTACGGGTTTACCCAGGCATGACGGAGATACGGCCACATGAAGGGAGCCGTTTTGAAAACTTTAGAGGGCGCTGTTTATATAATGCGTAATCAGAAATGCATGAAATATGGCAGAAATGTGTGCAATGGCAAGACCAACACATGGTAAAAGTTTGGGACAAAAATCAATTGATATGACAAAGTTATAGGAATTTTTAATATTCGGGAGTAAAAATTTCAAGAAATTCAGCGTTTTTCAACATGGCGGATTTCGGACTTAAATTTACAGTGTGAAGATGGCATTTTTGGTATTCACTTTAAAAAAAGAATGTAAATAGCAACTCTTGGACTATCTACAGGAATTTGTTAGAAGTCTGTAGGATGTAGGATAGCTGAGATAGGCCAAGAGAACAAAAGGCATGAAAATGACCCCAAAACGGACAAAATGGCGCCTGGACGGTCATGCATGAGTGAATTCGAAAAACGAAGACCGAGGTGACCTAGAAGACATGCCAAGGAACATGCATACGAAATTTGAAATGAAATGGACAAGGGGAAAGGACCTAGACAGAGCTCACAAACACCCCGTGCAAAACGAATAGGGTCTGAGGCATAAGAAGAAAAAGAAGAAGAATAAGAATGCAGAACGCGAACGAGAACAGAAGATTGACTTTACGTCAATCTAATTATAATAATACATAAGATTGCTATAGCGTCATTATCCATTTTGATTAAATGCTCAAGGCGCTTTACATACTTTAAATACTACTAGCAATCTGTATACTACCTTTTTCACTGGATACAAAGTACATTACTTTGACTAACCTCATCTGTGGGCCAGTGTTGCTGTAGTATGCAATTTACAAAATGTAGAAAGCAATGACTGTATTTATTCAGTTGTTTGTTTGATGATTATACATCTATATGTAGATAGCTTGTGGCACAAAGAGATGCATCTGGAACACAAAGAGCGTCATTAGAAATCATAATTCCATTGCATTAATATAGAAGCATATTTTTGAGCCGAAGACCAAAGTAAAAGTACCTTAACAACGTTGATTAGTCCTAATATTACCAAAACTGTCATTACATGCATGTATGCCAAAATTACAAATTTTAATGCACCAGTATACATTCATGTACACTGTATTACCAAAAATTGTGCCGTTGGCGTTCTGGACGCGTCTTTTCGTCTCTAAGCTGCCTTACGGGTTGTTGCAAGAAATTTGCAATTGATTGCAAATCCCTCATTTGCAATCGATTGCAAATATGATACATGTATTTTAAATGGAACTTGCAATCAGTTGCAAGACTTGCGACTGCTTTGGGGAATTTGCAATTGATTGCAACTTTCTTGCAACACCCCTGTAATGTGGTTGATTTCTACTTGGGATTAATAGAACATTTCTTGTGACTACATGAGGGTTAGGATTATATAATTACAATGGATCACTGTCTATTCCCTCTAGGTGACCACGCTGACTGGGTGGTTTGTGACCAACCTGGAGCGGTCATCGTATGCCTTCCCTGATACCACTGGTGTGGATATGCTCTCCATCAGCCATTACAAGGCCCTGGAAGATCTAGGCGATGGCGCCTATTATTGGTTGGCCTCCAGGGAGTACCTCGGTAACAAGGTAAAGGTCTTAATAGGTTGCTGCTTTAAGCCATGCATCATCACA
The DNA here is from genome assembly GCA_025617745.1 of Heliocidaris erythrogramma. Lineage (NCBI taxonomy): Eukaryota > Metazoa > Echinodermata > Echinoidea > Camarodonta > Echinometridae > Heliocidaris > Heliocidaris erythrogramma. The sequence continues at coordinate 18,307,901 of CM046862.1, forward strand.
AAATGCATGGGGAATATCAAGAAATTATTTTTGTACTTGTAGGAAAAATGAATCACCATTTTAAAGAAATCATATATTTCAGCTTACAGGCAGCTACATGTACATTTTTTTTCTGTAGAGAAAAGGTTTTAAATTAATAGTCTTGGAGACAATTGACCACATTTTGTGGTTTAGCTCAATAACTTTTGATTCAGAGCTCAAAAAAATATACCAGATGCATGACTAGAAAGAGCAAAAATTTCTGCACACCTATGTCCATTTTTGTTGAATGACCATATTGTGTTTGATGCCAGGATTTTAAAAAGGAGAATAAGCTTTAAAATCCTTAAATTGGCAACTCATTGAGGTTCAAAATCATTGTGTTAATCAAAATTGTCAATATTTTCCACTTTTTGACACTGTTCATAACCATGTGTGTTGTTTTCAAAGACAATTACATTTTATCAGAACCATGTAGCATTAAAAGAAAAATATTGTTGTTGCCAATTTGAAGAACAAAATGTGATCAATTTAGCCCTTAAATAATTCCTGTCCTGAAAGGGTTAATATGCATGTACTGTATGTATATGTACAAATATAAACCTGAATTTTCTATCTATTTTTCAGCTGTCATCTCATGGAGGTTACCTGACATTCACAGTGAGTTACAGCATTCATAGAGGGGATGTGTACCACCAGCCAACAAGGGAGGCAGACATCGTCATAGAGGTACATAATTGTAGATGTATATTTATGCTCTTAACTCACATGCATGTGGAGCAGATACTGTACATGTATATCCCGCAAACATTCATTAACAGGAAAACTAGGAACAAACAGCCTAGATAAGGCAACTACAGTTGGGCAAAACTGTTTGAATTATGAGCTCTGATCCAAATTACGAGATAGAAAATAAGATATTAGAATGAAGTCATCAGAGTCACATATGATTATCATTTTATTCGGCAAATCAATATACAAATACAATTCACAATAAAATAAATTTAACAAATAAAACCAGAATACAAGTGCTCATGCATTCCTGAGCATGCTCCTCCCAGCTGCCTGGAAGGAAAAAAGCAATTTCAATCATGATGACCATCGGGCCTTTCCTCCCGAGCTTAGAGTGGGTTTATTCAAAGTGCATATACATGTAATATGGCACACCATTCTAGAACAATATAAACCCCCTAAATAAGTTTTGGACAACCTTGTGGGTGATTTATCCAGTAGAGGTGAGTTTTCAGACTAATTCAGTGCCTTATTTTTTTTCTCTCGTATCTTTAAATGCACACTTTTATGTTTGATGGGTTTCCAGGGTGACCGTCTCTGGCTCTACCAGAGCTTCCTGTACTTGCGACCCGAGGAGGAGCGGACAGCAAGGGTTCAGATGGCTGCAGGGAATTGGTTTGTCATGGACACCGATGTTGACCTCTCGGCAGGGGTCATGGGTCGAAGGGCAACTCAGGAGGAGTTCATGAGAGTCTTGGCTGATGTGAGGGCGCTGCTCATCAGGGCTTCGTATAATACTAGACCAACAGAATCAAGGTAGAAAATATGAAGCTTACCTTTATTCATTCATTCTATCCTTCCTTTGTGATTTACGAACCAATGTATTTATGCTGGCGGAGCATAACCTGTACTCTACCGTGCAATAAATGTTTGCGATCCATGAATGTTTCATGCCTCTAAATAAATTCCTCACACATGTCATATACATGTACCACTAAGTTTTTTGCAATTTGTGAAATTTGTTCATAATCCGTGAATATTTCACGTTGCGGAAGTTTCTGATTTGACAGTGTTCATTTCTTGGATTCCCGCCCTGACTCTAATATGACACATGCCTGTTTGGCCTTGCCATATAGTTGAACAGTGAGCAAAGATTTGTGAGGAGGGTGGGGGGGGGGAGGCTCTGTTACTTGAGGACCTTTATTACCAGGGGAGTTGTATGACATGTTCTTTAGCAATAATTGCACTCTGGTAATTTCATACACTAATCATATTCTCTACTGCAACCCGGGACCAAACACAATAAAGCATTGGTACATGTACTAACCCTAAACCTAGACCTATAACCTAAAACCCAATTTCAACCCTAACCCTAACTCTCTATCTTTGGCGGAATAAAGCCCGGAGCAATTTGTCGTCGGAGCAGATGTCAGCAAGAGCACCGTCAGTGTATCCGGGGCTTTCATTATCCCACACTCACCATTTATCCATCATGATTGACAAAATATTCTTATTTTAAAAATATAAATTAATGGTACCATTGATTTACTTACCCTTGACAGGCTAAAGAACGTTGGTCTGGAGGAGGTCAAGCGGACAGCAATAACAGCTTCATTTCTAGCCAGTGTAGAGCAATGTGAATGTCCTCCAACGTATGAAGGACTCTCGTGTGAGGTAAGGTCCACTCTTCTTGAATACTGCTTAAAGATCACATTGCAAGAAAATCACAAATATGGCAATTAATGTATCACTAGAAACTGGGAAGCTTACAGATGGCAATCGTATAAGTTTTATGTCAACTGCGTATCTGATGATTATAAAAACAACATAAATAAAAGCTCTTCTAAGCATCTGGAATATCCGAAGATTCGCCAGAAATATAGCGATGTTTTGATGTCGTCACACTAGGGATCGATCCTGCTTAAGCAGACGACGTCCTATAATGAATGAACGTAATTGCAATGCAATTATTTATTAAATTATAAAGAGTTTGGTATATTTAACATGACCTTATTTCACACCATTCTAAAAGGGAAAGTGAAACTGATTCTGATAACTAAAACCGTTTGATTGTAAATACACAGGAGAAGGGTCAATGATCAATGAAATAAACCCCATTTTCAAATTGAAAAGCCCTCCGAATAATATCACAGATTGTATTCGTTCCCTCTTGAAACGCCGAACATGCCCCGGTGCAAGCAGCTGAAAATACAATGGCGTCTTATTTTGTTTACAAGTGACTGATTCCTTTATTTTTTTAACGCTGCATTTTTCATCAAAATAATACCATACACGAAGTTAAGAGTGAGGCAACAGACTAACATTAAGACTGACGCTAGTCAAGTAAGAGAAATAAGTGAAGAGGAGATGACAAAACAGGCACTGAAAAATGTGTAAGATGTTATGGGACATCGTCTGCTTAGACAGGACGGGTCCTTCGTGTGTCGTCACACATCTCAGCAGCGTTCGAGGAGCTCTTCAGCTGCTATATCGGGGGCTGTATTTTACCGTTTTATAATTGATAATAATCATTAATTCAAATGTTTCCAAGCGTTGAATTTGGATAACCTTGTATAATTTATGCCATCTATGCAATAATAAGTATTAAGCCAATATTTATTTTGATGGAATTTTCTTGCAATGTGATCTTTAAACTACAATATTTTATTTTTCCTCCTTCTTTAAATACACATGGGGGATGGCACTATCTTGCAAAATGTGCTACCCAAATTTGTATTATATTTTACACACAAATGGCAATCAGCTGTCAGTTGGCTTTGAAGTTTTTGTTAATATTTAAAAAAATGATCTCACAGGTTAATGTTAAAAAATGCATAAATATTAAGAAAAAGAAATGTCCAGAGTCTGTTCCCCCTTTTAGTCATAAACTTAAGAGCACTTGACCTCTTAAAGATTTCATCATTTGCTGATACAAGTAATTTATTGTGCGTCCTATCAATCAGACACAGTCACACACTGTTATTTCCTGATAGATGCATCTATATATAAACTATGTTTCTGTAGTATTGGGTGTCGGGGATGTGTACAATATACATAATTGCTTTTCTCTCTCCGGCAGTCATGCGAATATGGATACCGGCGGGTGAATAACGCCCTCTATGGCGGGCAGTGTGAAAGGTGTGATTGTAACAACCACTCACCAGAATGTGATCCGTATACTGGAGAATGCACAGTAAGTGCTTGGCTGTCTTTCCTAGAACAACTCCTATGTCTTAAGTACACACCTGCAATTAATTTAAGTTGCGATCGATTCGAGTCAATCGCAAGGCTTTAAAAGAAAGGGATATACTCTGTATGTTTCAAGGTTTAAAGAAAATATCGTCTGTTGAGGGCCAGAAGGGCATTATTGTATTGTTTTCAAGATTCTTCTGTTATTATTTCACTGTATACATGGCTCTGCTCCGCAGTACAACATTGGTTTGATCAAGCATTACATTCCCTCTAGACTGTTACGTTCTCAAAACTCTGGCTTACTTGTTATTCCTAGGCTTAACACAAAGTGGGGGGAGCAAACCTTCGCTCATGCTGGGCCTTCGATATGGAATACTCTTCCTCAAGGGATTAGAAATAGCAGTTCTGTTGAAGTGTTCAAAAATAATCTTAAAAAGCATCTGTTTAATTTGGCCTATAATTGATTACCATTACCTTTCATGTCCTTACCTCTCCTATTGCGCCTTGAGCATTTTATCATCAAGTGGATTCGGCGCCTTATAAATCTTATATATTATTAACTCCGATGTTTTAACACAGAGTTAACGCCCTTCTGGCTCTCAACACACGATGTACATGTATATGTATATGCTACAGGTTTGAAAAAAATCCCCATAAAGGACCAGTGTAAGGAAGACCAGCAATGTGTTTGGAATATATTTTTGGATAAAAATAAAAGAGAATCTATATGCCATAGTGTAACTATTTTTCTGTCAGAACATTCATGGGATAGTTTGTTTTTCAGTAATATTTGACAGTATTCAAAAGTGAATTATAAATTCAGATATCACTCGAAAGTTGGGAATAAAATTATTACAAAAGGAAAAACTATTGCAATGAAATATATGTAGAAGACATGTGAATATATGTACATGTGTTTTAAAGAAATGAGTTGAAATCGTCTCTGGCGTATTTTTCGAGATTTTCAAGATATAAGTGACACTCATCCATACCAACATTCCCAATTTCCCTGCATTTTTACGTACATGGAAATGGAATTCAACGTTTTTCCTCAGCTATGTGATCACAACACGTATGGACCTCACTGTGAGTACTGCGTTCCTGGCTTCTATGGCGTTGCTATATCGGGTCTAGCTGATGCCTGCCAGCCCTGTGCTTGCCCCAGGGAGGACCAGGGATCAAGGTATTAAGATTCATACATGGACCTTTAGGTTTAACTCTTTGCATGCCACATACATGTAGATATTCTTCTAGAGGATTTGTGTGTAAAGTCTGTGCCAAAGTGGCACAGGAAATGTTAAAGATGGACAGTTAAGAGAATTTTAACTGGTCCAAGTTTTCAAAGGCTTGCACTTAACAATAATACTTATACATGTACCTGTAGTACTTGAAAAATGAATTGAAAGCCTTTTTAATCACTTTTTTAAATACATGTACATGTACCTGAAGGCAATAGTTATACAGCTGTAATCATAATTTGAAACTTTTTTTGTATGACCTCTTTATTTCCATCTGTAGGTGAGTACTTCTCTTTGTGTTAAAATTATATACACCTTGTCTTATGCTATGAAAAGAAATGTCCAAATTCTGTGAAATATATACATACGTGTACAAGTATGATATCCTACAACAATTACCTTGTTTTGGGCTTGGTGGTATTAAAAATAATATTATCTTCTTTTGCACATTTCCGCATGATTTACCACCAGTGTGTGTTCTTATGTTGTTTAGTTTCAGCCCTACATGTATAGCTGATGATCGATATGGGTTTGTGTGCGATCAGTGTGCTACTGGACATGGAGGACCAAGATGTGACAAGTAAGAAAATTTGGAGCTTTGGCTATAAGTTTTTGGTTGTCCGACGTTGTTTTTGGCGTTTAGACTTTCATATATTTTTATGCTCCCATTAACTTTCTACATATGTGACAAAAGAGTACCATAAAGTTCTTGATAGATGTTTTGAACTCCTACATGTAATGATACATGTATCAACATTCTAAGGTATTAACCCTATTAAAGACAATTCAAATTGACACAATTTTTTTTCCAGTACACATGGTTAGTCCAGGTTTTGTTGGGCTCATTACTAAAGAAGTTAGTATTAACATTTTTTTTAAAGTAACAACCTTGTGTCTCTTTGTTTTACCATTGTATTCATTATCCTGTTAATATTCCACATTTTAGGGGCTGTGAGGAAAATTGCGTTCCAAGTGTCATGGATCGTAAGTTTAAAAAAAAGAAGGATATGTATATGTTATGTAATGCACACACAGCATATGTTTTCAGCAAGGTTTGCATGTTGTTTTGATGACCATTTATTTTGTCACTTCATCCAGATGTGTAGATGGTTTCTATGGCGACCCAATGACCACCGGCATGGCCTGTAAGCCGTGCTCACTCAACTGTAATGGTAACCTGGACACCACTTCACCGGGCAGCTGTGACACCAGGACTGGGGCATGTCTCCTGTGTAGAGAGGGAACCGCTGGGAACCAGTGTGAGAAATGTGCTCTTGGGTTCTATGGTGATGCAGTCCAAAGGAATTGCCAAGGTAAGTTTTGAGAAGAAAAAAAACGTTGGATGAGAATTCTACATGCAGTTGTGAAATGTTTTTGTAATTGGAATCAATGTTCATATGAAAAGAGACTGATCTTGAGATTGATTTTGCTTAAGGAAAAACATATCAGGTTTTTGTTTCATTAATTCAATTTGAGATGATTGCTTTATTTCCACATATGAAACATAATATTACATACTGTATATTGTAGACAAAATCTGCAGCAATAGCATGTACAGTGTATAATACAAAGTCAATTGGAACATTTATAACAACAAAACAAATCTGAAATAATCTCTACCTTCCGAGAAAAGCAATCCCCTCCTCAGAAATCCTATTTTTTGTATATATAAACACTCTCATTCTGTATTCAAATGTCCAATTTTCTGTCATTCAGCATGCCAGTGTCATGAGGCAGGCTCCCTCTCCCCTCAGTGCGATGAGGTCACAGGGTCATGCCAGTGCAGGTCAAATGTCACAGGTCGGCAATGCGACACCTGCTTGGTAAGTTAATCGACCCCCTAGATGTAAATCCATGTTACCCTGAATTAGACACCCCCAGTGGGGTCTGCTAGCTATAGGGCTTGTGGTAGCGCCAGATATGATTTGAATTCTTGGTATTTTTGTCTTTTTCCATTTGATATATGGTGTCAGATGGAATTTCAATATTTAGGCCAGGGATTTAGGTGATATGTTATTGAGGGAACTTGATTTGGTTGTCAACAAGTTTGCTTTTCTTAAAAAAAATGTTTGGCTATTGCATTCTTTCAAGAACAGCAACCTAAAGATTACATGTACATGTGTAGTATGAAAATATATAAGAATACACCTGTACATATTGATACAGGAAACTGCAGCAAAAATGTTCCCTAGTTACTCAATCATCTGCTCCTTGTATTCAAATTTACATTGTACATGAATTTATATTTGATGATAAAATTTATTGTATAGTATACCACAGAATGTGGCTCCTTCTTTGTGATTGTTTACAGATAAATAAACTGATTTTTTCTTCAAACAGTCTGGACACTTCAACATAAGCACTGAGGGTTGCCAGTCATGTGACTGCCATCCTACTGGCTCATTGGATGATACGTGTGATGTCATAACAGGACAGTGCCGTTGCAAGCTTGGGGTATCTGGCCGACGCTGTGACCAGTGCATGGCAGGTTTCTGGAATTTTGGAGAGAGTGGTTGCCAATGTAAGTGATGATGATGATTTCAATAAATGATGTGATGGATAAGTGATTCACATCCCTTGATGAATAGGTACATGTACTTAACGAATGCAGGACAGAGATTTTGAAAGGGGTGAAGTGAGCAGTCTTTCTTTTTCAAATTGTCAACATTTGTATAAAAGGTAAAAAAAAAAACAAAAAAAAAAAAAAACATTTACAAATGTAGCTCATGTTGTCACAAGCACAATATGCTATATGCTGCAATGCTATATGCAATATGCTATGTAGGCATAACTTGAATGCTACATATATATGTATATATTTCTGTAGCTGACATATTCGTGAAGTAGATATATATCTTAAGTAGATGTATTCCTGATATAGATATACTCCTCCAGTAGATAGACATTCCTGAAATAGATATATCCCTGAATTACATGCACATATATTCCTTAAGAATATACATGTATGTTCCTGAGGTTTATATACCTGTATTCGTGATGTGGATACATATTTTTGTAATAGATTTGTTCCTGAAGTAGATATATTCTTGAATTAGATATATTCCTCATGTAGATAGGTGTACATGCATATTCCTCAAGTACATGTAGATACATGTATATTCCTGAAGTAGATATATGCTCGAAGTAGGTACCTCTGTTCTGTCCTCCTACAGCCTGTGAATGTGAGCAGTCTGGTGGTCGGTGTGATCCTCTGACCGGTCAGTGTGGATGTCCGGCTAACATCATTGGTCAGCGGTGTGACTCCTGTGCTCCCGGGACATGGGGTTATAACTCCATGTTCGGCTGCAAGGTTAGTCCAGTCAGTTTTTTTCAAAATGTTGTCTTCACATAATTCCTTGGTCATTACATGTAGGTCTTTTTAAGAACCTTAAATTCGTGGCAGTTTGCATGAAATATGTCCTGGACACCCCCCTCAAGAAACAAAACAAAACAAAACAAAACAACCAACCAAAAAAGATGCTTGAATATACATGTATGTGGCTATATCCCATTAAAATTTTCTTTTTTGTATCATGCTTGATAAATAGCAAAAAAAAGCTATAAATTTTGTTGTGAATATCATTCTTTATATTGTAATTTCAATACACAACTGAACACTACATGTATTCATGATGTAGTTAGCATTTTAATTTTTCAAAAATGTCTCTATACATTGCAAGATTTACTTCATATATTTCTGTTTTACGCCATCAGCCATGTAACTGCAGTGATGTGGGATCAGCAAGTCAGCAGTGTCATCTGAATACAGGAGAGTGCAGGTAAGTCATCAAAGATATTGAGGTAGACATAGAAAGAGAGACAGAAAGAAAATTGAAAAATAGAAAGAGAGCTCAAGATAAAAAGAGAGAGAGAGAGAGAGAGAGAGAGAGAGAGAGAAAGAGAAGGAGGGAAGGGGAGGGATATGAAGGTTATTGTAGGTACATTTAATTGGAAAAAGAGAGAGGGAGAGAGAGAGAAGAAAGGTAAGATAGATAAAGAAAGAGGAGAAATAGATAGTTAGAGACAGAGAAACACAAAGGAAGAAGGAAGGAATTCAGTTCTGTAATTGTATACTTATTTTCTAGGCCCAAATAAAAAATGTGGTATTGATAAGTTCAAACATATGCATACATGTAATAATCCCCAACTTAATATTGTACTTTAACTGAATTGTCATCTACAGATGCTACAAGGGTTATGAAGGGAGACAGTGTGATACCTGTGGATTTGGTTACCATGGCTACCCCAAATGCCGCAAGTGCCGTTGCAGTCGGAGAGGGCGGGAACCATCAACATGCCGGGGTGACCTCTGCGATTGTGATGAGGAGGGCAATTGCTTCTGTAAAGTGAGTAGATTAAGAAAAGGACGGGGAGGATTGAGGAGAGGGGGAGGGGAAAAGATGAAAAAAAATGGGGTTTAAGGGGGAAGGGGGAAGATGATAAAGAAAAGCAGAACAACAAATAAAAGTAGGAAAATTGAAAGAAGAGATTAAATGTGTAAAGTAATGGGGAGCATGATATGTTGAAATTTACTAAAAGGAAAAATGGAAAAAATGGAAAAGGAAGCGATAAAAGAAGAAATCAATTTGTTAAATAACATAAGAACAAGAATAAAAAAATACAAGTGATACAAAATGAATTAGTAAGGGGATTTTCATTTGATTCAATATTTTTTGTTTTATTGAGCCATTAACCTTTTTTTGTGGTACATGTACATGTATGTATTTTAGTCCAACATCCAGGGGAAGAAATGCAGTAAGTGTTCCAAAGGAAGCTTCAGTCTTCAGCCCAAGCTACCTGCTGGCTGTACAAGCTGCTTCTGTTTCGGGGTTTCTGAAAAATGCATTCAAGCTGACTACATTACAAGCAGGGTGAGTGTACAATTAAATGCGCTTGCTGTAATGAATTCAATTCAATTCAATTCCGTTCAAATTTATTTAAATTATGATGGAGATGGTGGTAGTGGTGGTGGTGCTGGTGACATTGATGGTGGTGTTGATGAGGATGATGTGGTAATGATAATAATGATTATGATGGTGATGTTGCTAACAATGATGATAGTGTTGGTGATGGTGATGATAGTGGTGGTGAGGATGAAGATGATGACAATGATGACAATGAAGTTGATGATGATGGCTGATGGTGATGGTGATGATAATGATGGTGATGGTGATGATGATGATGATGAGGTTTAAGAAGAAGAAGACAATGGTGATGATAATTGACAAGTTGCCACAGTTGAATTGTAACCTGCTAGTTATCATGTTTTACATGTATAACATTAAGAAAAATGTAATAAAGGTTGACCCTGTGGAATAGCATGTCATATTGCCCAGTCAATGTCAATGTCTTTCATTGTGTTCTGATTCATATTTTGTGATTTAATTTCATTTCACAACCTGGAAATTGAAAAATAATCATTCTTTAAATTTATCTTTTGCTTTTTTTCTCTCCTCAGATTGACATGCTAGAAGAAGATGCCAGTGAGCTGTTTGTAAGTGATGCTAACAGGCTGGGTAGAACACAGACTGGTGTGATTCACTACTCAGCTGGAGGCGGTGTGAACATCACTGCAGCACAGGTGGCACTCAGGACTCGAGAAGTGTACTGGAACCTGCCTCAAATATTCCTTGGCAACAAGGTAACATATAGTTTGTTGCGAGCTGTAAGAAAAGTAACCCCATGATAAATGATTTGATTGAATGCCCTTCTACAATGTAGCTCTATGCAAACAATATTTCACATTTCTAATTGATCTGCATTTACAAATGTGGCTGAAAAAATAAAGTTATTGATTATTGATTGATTTTGAGAGAGTTACAAGTTTGATGAGGAAAGATGATAATGATTTTGAGATACATGTTCAAGTTTATTGATGTAAGTGGAATGGAAGAAAAATAAAATGAAGGTGGAAAATATAACAGAATATGGAGTAGAAAGAGGAGTAGAAGGAATGAAAAGATTGAAAGTTGAAAGAAACTGAGCAAAGAAGAAAGAGAAGGAGAGCAAGGCAGTTTTGTTAATGTCACTGTGAGTTTGAAATAGTTAGAAAATATGTTTTTATGTAGAATATTTGAATGATTTTCTATTTCTGATAGAGCTTCGTACATGAGCTTATATTTGATCGTGAATAGATATTTATACCAAGATAGGATATTGTTACGAATTTTGTGCATATTAATATATGATTGTTTGCACAGTGCGAGGCGCTGAAGATGATAAAAGGCAAGAAATCAAGGTAAATTTCTAGGTTGTTTTGAGTAATTTTCTTAATTTATATTGTGATTATGACTTTGATCTTGGTGTGAGGCTGCATGAGTTGTGTTGACGCCTCACACCTTGACAATATGTTTTGTCATTACTCTCTTTCTCTGATAGGTAACTGCCTACGGAGGAATGATCAAGTACAAGATAGACTACACTGAGCCCAAGAACGTGGACGGCTGGTCCGAAGCCAGACCCTATCTACCTCACATCATGCTAGTAGGAGAGGACCATTCTCTTGTCATGCCCGTCTCAAATCTCAATGGGAAATCAAGGCCAAAGTTGGAACTCTTTGAGGTAATGAAAGAAGATTTTTAATTTTCAACTCTTTGATCATGAATTGTGCTTTTATAGTGCACAATACAAATGTCTCTATGCATGGCTTTAAAAAAGAAAGAAAAAGATATAGTCATAACTGCTTTAGCGACCACCTGTATAGAAAGACCACCTGTCTATAAAGGGCACAATTTTGGTTTTCCTTGAAAAGTGTTTCTCATTGAAACGTGTATTAAAACCTGTATAGTCATAACTGCTTTAGCGACCACCTGTATAGAAAGACCACCTATGACTCATAAAGACCGATTTTCTTGTCTCCCTTGAGCGGTTTTTATATACAGGTTTCACTGTACTACAGTTATTTCCCTTAAAAAGTTGTGGAATACTTGGTCAACATTGGAGCCTGAAAACGAAATTGCCTCCTGAAAAGTGTTTCTCATTGAAATATTATTAAGGAACCTGTTCATAAAGACCACCTGCTCATAAAGACTGCTTTTCTTGTCTCCTTTGAGTCGTCTTTATATACAGGTTTCACTGTACATTGCACCTTGACAGAAATGGTGAAAACATTAGTTATATTAGTTTCTCATATTTATTTGATAAAATGGATACAGTATCCCTCAGTACATGTACATTTGTACAATATGTATAGGTTACAGCAGTGGGTTAAAGAAGTTCCCAAAACCACTTTGAATTGTTTGTTCAGTGCATTGGTTAATTCTATGTATAACCCCCCCCCCCCCCCCCCCCTCAAAAAAAAAAAACAACACCTTCCGTTTCTCTTCTCCAGTACAATTTTCGTCACCAAGGCACTGGCGATGCCCCTACCAGGGAAGAGTTTATGATGGTCCTTCAAGATGTTCAAGCAATTCTTGTCCCTGCTGCACAGACCTACAGAACATTATCTTCAAGGTTAGTTCCATAACATGAGATTTGGAGAAAAAAGATACATGTAGATTTAGGATTTCTTTTGCCCAGCAAAACTTGTACAGTGTAGCCTATCTGCGTAAATGCCATCTTGAACATGTATGTCATGTAGCATTATAATGTTACTATTCTACTGTTGGAAATAAATTTGGAAATGCAGACCGAATATTAGAAATAAGTTCTACACATCCAAAAGATGTTTTGTGATGGGTGAAAGAACTGCTACATGTAATTCTGATAATTCAAACCATCTTGATGGACTTGTGAAGCAGTAGACCCCTTGCCATAAGCCAAATTGATAAACAATCAAACTACAGGGACATGTATCTTCAAAACCATCTTTGCAGGATATCAAGTGTATACATGGAAGTAGGAGCCCCTAGAGGCAACGACACCACCAGCCCTACAGTACTAGGAATAGAGGAGTGTAAATGTCCAAAGGGATACAGAGGAACATCTTGCGAGGTGAGTTCAGCTCCAGCTCCAGAAAGCTCTGTCCATGTGTCTCACAGCCTTTTCACACAAGAGTAAAATTCATCGTATGGAAAGCTGATTTGTTTAAAGCTGATTAACTGATCAGTTAATCGAACTACATGTATACGATGTTCGGACAGATACGTACTCGCGATCTAAAGACCAGTCAGAGCATGCTACAAATGCAAAGTTCGTGTAGAGGAGGCAAGAGATCTTGTGTGTGAACGGATATACATCTTTAACTGGGCGGAGCTAAGACCGGGCGCGCACTTTGATTGACATGACCTGCTATTATTATGCGCAATGGCCCTACTGCGCATTTAATCAGCAGTAAATCTCTAACGATCGCACCAACATTTTCTCTGTGAGAATGCTATTGTATAAACTTATATGCTGATTAGTTTAAAGCTCTTTAAACTAATCAGCTTTAAATACGCTGAATTTTACTCCTGTGTAAAAGTGGGGTAAGTCCAATAGAGCACCAAATAACAAATTCATTGTAATGCATCTTGTTTGTTAAATAAAATATCTTGTTTGTTAAACAGAAAAAAACAAAATACATCAAACCAGTACAGAAAGAATGCTTCAGGAAGACGGACAGTGGTCTTTATACAGGCGTTTGCTGGAGCTGGTTTTCAGCTTGTTTTTACCAGGCAGTATTATTTAGATGAGATAACTTCCAGGCATCAGAAAGTATAATTGGATCTATCAAACAAATTTTAATTCTTTTCATCTTCAAATTGGCTACACTGATGTATTTATTTCAACAATAATGCACATGTATGGTGTATGTAAGAAAAAAATAAAGAGATGTACATGTACATGCACATATGAATAAGACTTGCTGAATTTTATTGGTAAACTGATCATGTATTACTGTCAATAAGCTGCCAATTTGCAGATTGTGTGCTTACATGCTTTCTTTCCTTTGCATATTTCAGGAGTGTATGTCAGGCTATGTGAGGGTTCAGGAGGGACCCTACCTCGGTCGATGTGAGTTGTGTACCTGCCATAAACACTCAGATATATGCAATGATGGGAATGGCAAGTGCAAGGTGAGGCGTGATGTTCCTTCATCCGCAAAGTACCGTTAATAACATTTTCAAGTGAAAAAGTAGGATGGTTGACTTGCACTTGAATACATATATTGAAATGCTCGAAGCCAAAGCTCTTTTTTCTTCAATTTTTTATTGCTTTTATGAAACATAGGCTATAAAAATTAAAAAGAAAAGTATAATTTGATGTATGTGTCGGTATTTAAAACAATTTCTCCTAGTTTTTCTTTATAAAGTGGATTTTATTTTATTCATATACTCAACAAGTAATCTTACTGAGAAAAATATGACTTGTCCAACATAGGCTTGAAGTCAAAGCCATGTGACTATTACACTGTTTATTGTTGAAAATCGGTAGATTGATTTCAGATTCTCTTTCTTGGTGTTCTTTTCACAGTTTAAAGTAATTGAGTCAAAAATTGATATTGCCTCTTCATGTTTTCATGATTTTCTTACTTTTCATGTATAACAGGATTGTCAGCACAACACCACAGGCTCAAGATGCCATCTATGTGCGCCTGGTTTCTATGGCGACGCTACCAGAGGAACGATTAATGACTGCCAACCATGTGGATGCCCTCTCAATATCTTGTCTAACAAGTGAGAACAAAAACGTTGCGTTTAGGAAATAACAACAAAAAAAAAGAAGAAAGAGAATTGAACAAAGCAATTTTTTCGTGTTTGTACAAATCTGGTTTTGCTTTTTTTTTTGTTTGGAGGGGGGGGGGGGGGGGGGGGTGGATGACACGTGGCATGGTAATCATAGTTCTTAAACATTTTTCGCTTGATTCTGTGCAATGTTGACTTTATACAGAGCTTTGTAACACAGTTTCTCTTCTTCTCTTCTCTAAAAACATAGCATTTATTTAACATTCTTTTCAAGACTTGATTTATATTTTTTTGTAATATTGCATGAGGAGAGTAAAGTTAAGCCAATGTTTAATGTGGTTTTAACAGTTTCAGCCCATTGTGTGAATCAGCTGGAGATGGGGGTTACATCTGCACAGCTTGCCCCAGAGGGTACAGTGGAAGATACTGTGAAAGGTAAATTATTCAAGTATTTGTTTGTTTATCAAACTTTCAAACTTGAGAAGCATTGTACACTGTACATGCACATGTAGGACTGAAATGATTTATAAATATGGCACTATGATGGAGAAGTCATTATACAGTATTATCCGAATTAAAAGTATGTTACCTTGTACACAAATATACCACTTTGATATATTAGTTTGTGGTATATGCTGCTGCGTATTTGAAATGTTAATTTTAGAATACATAGGTACTAAACCTCCAATTCTCAGAAATAATTTAATTGTAATAATATAATACTAATAATATTGGGTATTTATAAAGCACCATTTCCATTACGCAAAATGCTCCAGGCGCTGTAAAAGGACAGGAAGAGTACAGTAATACAGAGGACAAGAAATTGAGATAAATAAACAATATTGAAATATACATGAACATCATAGATACAATGAGGAAACATGAAAAACATTGATAAATTAATCATATTCAGTTCAGAATAATTGTGTGGTAATATGACTCTTCATAATATTTGTACTAGTTACCTGAAAATTAGTATAAAATATCACATAGTACATGTATGTATTTTTCAGTGTAACAATAAAAAGGTATCACTCGTATTATCGTCTTCATGTACAGGTGTGCTCCTGGATATTATGGCAACCCATTTGTCCCTGGTGGAAGCTGCCAACCCTGTGGCTGCAATGAGTATGGCTCCAACTCGACAGTGTGTAATAGCACCACCGGGCAGTGCCATTGCATCGCGGGGGTGACAGGACGCAGCTGTGATGAGTGCAGCCCAAGGCATGTGATAACTGGGGATGGATGTACATGTAAGAAATATTTTGATATTTGAAACAAAAAAAATGCTGTTCAGATATTGGCAAATGAGTTATTTTGTCCATCATGCTGTTGTAGACATGTAGCAGCTTTGATCCTGTACTATTAAATCTAAACTAAGCTAAACTGTTAAAAAATGTCTTTACTGTCATAACCAAACCATGTCAGAATGTACATTGTGTAATTAATGCTTTTCATTGGACACAATTCATTAGAATACACAATAGTAGAAAGCAGTCTAGTTTGTTTCAGTTTTTAATACTTAACCCTTTCCATGGCACCAGATTTTTGAGCAATTGTCAAAAATGAACTGTCAATAGTTCAATATTAATTTTTAATGAGTTTTTTCTTGAGCAAACTGGGCAAAGATATATTTCATAGGAATTATATTGAAGGCACAGGTTTCTGTATGAGGAAGAATTTTCAACACTCCAAACATTTGGGCGGGATTTGCCGCCCACTGCGTGGTAGGGGTTAAGAGCTATTTAGAATTTATTTTGATATTCATAAATTGCATCTAGCTTGTGATGATGGCTGTACCGGCCCTCTACTTGATGCCCTAGATGAGATGAGAGATGATGTTAATCGTCTTAACACGTCACGCTTTATTCCTCCTCCTTGGCCAATCCTCATGCGCCTCACTGATGAGAGAAATCAGCTCCAGGTCAGTGATGATGATGATAGTGGTGATGGTGGTGTTGGTGGTGTTGGTGGTGATGGTGATGATTAGATTTTGTTGATGATGATGATTATGGTAATGGTGGTTGAGGGTAAAGGAGATGTTGAGGGTTAGGGAGAGGGTGGGGGATAGGATGAGGATGAGAGGTAAGGAGAGGGTGAGGGTAAGGGTGAGGGAGAGGGTAGGGGGTATGGTGAGGATGAGAGTTAACCCTATTCCAACTGGGCTATTTGACCCCCTGTTTTTACTGGGGGGGGGGGTCAATTTGACCCCCCCTTCAGATCTCGGCCGCTGATCGCGCGATTGCCGCGAAATTTTGCCTGAACATAGCACCTGATGTAAGCTACAAGATTATAAAGTTAAATTTAAGAAAATTATTGATTTTCTAGTTTTAATTAATTAATTATGCAAATTTATGCATGAATTTATGTTTTTGCCTGTAACTCCATAAAAAAGGCTGAAAGAACGCTAATTTTTTGTGTCAGTATTCCTCAAGACACATTGAACAATTTCCTTGCAAAAAAAATCCACAATCAAAATTCATTTCTTATGTTTTTTATTGTTTTGCTAATTTCTTATGTATTTTATTGTTTTTTTGATCTTTTGTTTTCTATTGTTTTTTGCCGAAATTTGTTGGGGACAGTTTTTCAAGCTTATTTACATTAGAATAAATTAATTTCAATGATTTAAATTTGAAATAATCTAATTAATATCAATTTAACCCCAAAACAGAATTTGCATTGGATTTGCACACAAAATCACAAATTTGAGCTGTTTTGGGGCCGACGTGCATGTACAAAACATTATGTAATTTCGGAACGGTCTACCCGAACATCGCAAATTTGGTCTCAAAATATGCGGGAGACTTCAAAGAAAAATGTCATGAAATGGCGCGGCAAAATCTTTGCGCGTTGCAGAATTATCGTGCAAAATGTCGAGGGGGGGGGTCAAATTGACCCCCCCCCCCAGTAGGAATAGGGTTAAGGAGAGGGTGAGGGTGAGGGAGAGGGTAGTGGATAGGGTGAAGATGAGAGTTAAGGAGAGGGTGAGGGTGGGGGTCAGGGTAGTGGTGAGGGTGAGGGTAGTGGATAGGGTGAGGATGAGAGTTAAGGAGAGGGTGAGGGTGAGGGAGAGGGTAGTGGATAGGGTGCGAGTTAAGGAGAGGGTGAGGGAGAGGGTGGGGGAAAGGATGAGGATGAGAGGTAAGGAGATGGTGAGGGAGAGGGTAGTGGATACGGTGAGGATGAGAGTTAAGGAGAGGGTGAGGGTGAGGGAGAGGGTAGTGGATAGGGTGAGGATGAGAGTTAAGGAGAGGGTGAGGGTGAGGGAGAGGGTAGTGGATAGGGTGCGAGTTAAGGAGAGGGTGAGGGAGAGGGTGGGGGAAAGGATGAGGATGAGAGGTAAGGAGATGGTGAGGGAGAGGGTAGTGGATACGGTGAGGATGAGAGTTAAGGAGAGGGTGAGGGTGAGGGAGAGGGTAGTGGATAGGGTGAGGATGAGAGTTAAGGAGAGGGTGAGGGTGAGGGAGAGGGTGGGGGAAAGGATGAGGATGAGAGGTAAGGAGAGGGTAGTGGATAGGGTGAGGATGAGAGTTAAGGAGAGGGTGAGGGAGAGGGTAGGGGATAGGGTGCGAGTTAAGGAGAGGGTGAGGGTGAGGGTGGGGGTAGTGGATAGGGTGAGGATGAGAGTTAAGGAGATGTTGAGGGTTAGGGAGAGGGTGGAGATAGGGTGAGGATGAGAGTTAAGGATATGTTGAGGGTTAGGGAGAGGCAGAGGGTAGGGGATAGGGTGAGGATGAGAGTTAAGGATATGTTGAGGGTTAGGGAGAGGCAGAGGGTAGGGGATAGGGTGAGGATGAGAGTTAAGGAAAGGGTGAGGGATAGTTAAAATGGTGAGGGAGAGGATGAGGGTGAGGGGGAGGATAAGGTTGAGGGTGAGGGAAAGGGTGTGGGTTAGGGTGAGGATGAGGATGAGGGAGATCGTAAAGGAGAGGGTGAGGGAGAATGTGAGAGAGAGAGAGAGAGAGGGTGAGTGAGAGGGTGAGGATGAGGGTTAGGGTGAGGGTAAGGGTTCGGATGAGGATGAGGGATAGCGAGCTGTGTGGGAGAGGGATAGCAAGAGGGTGAGGGATAGCGAGATGTGTGGGAGAGGGATAGCAAGAGGGCGAGAGTGAGGGTGAGGGATAGTGAGAGTGTGCAGGAAAGGGAGAGGGAAATTGTGAAAGTGAGGGTGAGGGTGGTGTGTGAGGTGCTGATGGTGGTGATAATGATGTTTTTAGGTATGATGATCATTATGGTGGTGATGATGATGGTTAAGATCATTAAACTAATGATACAAGGAATTCATTTACAAATATTGTTTCAATCCAGCATCCTATTTTAAGGATTACATGTATTTGTGTTCAAAATGTATTCAATATCCATACCACACCTTTGAATTGAATATTTCTGTAAATCTTTAATCAGGATCAGGTGGATTCATACAACCGAGCTGTTATTGCTGCCAATGAGCTAATTGCATCCCTTCCAAATGGCACCAACGATCTGAGTGCCCAAGCTAGAAGGCTCATGAGAAAGGTTAGTGTAATCAAACGATGATTACCAATGAGTGCATTATATCTGTATTTTATTTCAGAATAATCTGTTGAACACCAAGCCTAATATGATTCGGCTGTAGAAAATATGTTTTACATGTATATCAAAATCAAATTGTATCCAACAGGTTAAAATCTGTTATTATTGATTTTTTTAGAGCATGCATGTACATTGTATTTGTGAATTACAAACATGAAAGCATCACTTTGCTAAAATGTCCATTTATAATATCCTACATGTATATTCTGTTGGGGTGTTACAGGTTTTTCATACAGAATTTAAAGCATTATCTGTGTATCACTACATATACATGTTTATATTTCATTGTGGAGTATTCGGTTCAGATTAAATTGGTGCAAAGCTTTCAGAGATGCACATTTTAAGAAATTGAAGCCATCTTATGTTTTTGGTTTTAATGAAATATATTTCTTTTGCAATCAAGCGATCCATCTTGTTCTTTATTGTTAAAATTGAAATTCCATTAATTTTGTAATTGCTTTAATTATTTTTCTCTCTCTATCAGCTGGACAGAGATAGTGGAGGTATTGAGTTGGTCGCTATGAATGCATCAGATGTCAATCTCAGAGCCAGGCAGCTAGATGAACATTTCAACTCAACATACAAACTCGTCAATGGTATGAACACAATATAGATTATTAAATGTATGTAGCTGATATTGAAGTGTTGGCATAATTAAAATAGTGTAGGCATTCGGCTTGTTGCTACGAATGCATCAGATTTCAATCTCAGAACGCGGCAGCGAAAGTAACGTATGAACGCTACATCCAACTCAAGAATGATATGAACAGATATATGTAATTATGGATTTATGTGATTAATAGTAAAGTATTGGCTTAATTTAATAGTTGAAAAGTGATATTTCTTTGAAAAACTGTACATAGATTAAACAAATGTCATTAAAAGTCATCAACATTGCCAATTGGATATATTAGTGCAATATGAGAAACAGACATGTACATGTACAGATAATTTTACCAATATATTTCCTACATATTTTGCACAGAGGGTGAATATTTATGGGATTTGAGGTCGTATGACAGCACATGAGAGAGTAGATTATTTATTTGCATTCTTTGGCATGTGCATGTATTGGCATCTTAGAATCAATAAATTTTCATTTGAACACTTAGAATGGGGTAAAGAGAGAGGGGGAAAGAGAGAGAGAACAGAGGAAAGAGAAGACAAGAAACTATAGGTGGGTGGAGGAAGGAGAGAAAGAAAAAAAAAAGAGGATAAAAATAAATATTCTGTATGATATGGGCCATACCGTCCTTTATGTTCTATTCTATCTTCTCTTTCTATCTTCTCTTTCTGCATCATTTAGAAACTGTTGCTATGTTCAAGGACCAGTTCTTGAATCAAGGTGTTGTACCCGCTCGGGAGAATGCACAGCTGATCAGTAGAGCCATAGCAATCTTAGAAGAACTGCGGGAGAGAACTCTTGTGGAGATGCAGGTGGCAGCGTTAGAAGAGAGAAGGTAATAATAATAATGATAATATTCCGTCTTATACATGTCTAGCGCAGATCACATTATGATGTAATGTTCTTAAGCGCTTCCAAAGGCCTCCAAAGAGCTGTAGGAATTATTGCCCCCTGCTTTAGCAACGGCAACGGTTATCAGGGCACTGTGCTTTTCAAGGAATAATTCTATCTTCCGCTTTGATGGAGGAGCAGTGCAGGCGAAGTGTTCCACAAATGATGCTTATTTAATTCCTTTCCTATCTTCTTAGATTGGCCTACGTAATGCTTGTAAAGACTGGTAATGATTATGTCAACATGCTCTGAGATTTATATGCTGACTGCAACCAGGCAATGGAGAGCTTCAATTTCTTCAATTTCTTATCTACATGTATTATTCTTCATATTGTTTTTACTTTTTAATGAATAAATAGGTAAATGCATTGTATTCATGATCTGTTTTTCCTAGGTTGGCCAACCTGATCCTTCAGAAGACTGGTAATGGCTATGCTGAGATGCTTAGGAACCTGTATGCTAAGATCAACCAGGCAATGGAGAGCTTGAATGACCTCATCCTCAAGCTGGATGAACTTCTCATAAGATGCAGAATGTCTGACAAAATCACCAAGGATGCCTTTGCAGCCATTGACAGTGCAAATGAGAGCTGCAATGCCCTTCAGGTACAGTATTAAAGAGAAATCCTACCTTCATGGCAATTTGTTCTTCAAGAAAGAGGAATAATCAGAGAAGCAGATAAGTGAAAGTTTGAACGATATCAGACAAGCATTAAAGAAAGTTATGAAGTTTTGAAAATTACAATCTCCATACTCCACATGGAGTGGCGCGAAAAGATGCGTCCGTAACGCAAACCGCAAAATTGTCTGGTAATGCTAAGAGTTGTAATTTGCCATACATGTTCAAATGTAGGTAATGACAGTTTTGGTAATATTAAGCATAAATAATGTGCAGTAGTAGAGGTAATTTTAACCGCTCTATGGCTTACTGCAGTAAAATTATGATTTGCATTTTTCCTTCTGGATGCGTCTTTTCGTGCCACTACCTTTTCGCAAAGCTACATAAAAAACAAATATATACAATGTCTCTGGTGTCACGGAACCAGGGAACCTATTTTGCTCTGATCATTATCAGGTTTAGGGTTGTGATTAATTATTTGTAAACATGCATGTACCTGTATCTCAGTTTAGCCTTTGAATAATAATTGCTGCTGTTCATTCTTTCTCCCTATACCCCAATCAGAACATCACTGATATAACCCAAGAGAAGAAGCGACAAAGTGAAAGTGATGTGCAGGAAGCAGAAGATCTCCTAGAAGCTGCAGAGGATCTCCTAAGAATGGCTAATAATAGTTTTCAGGTAATGATGATGATGATGATGATGATAATGATGATTACGATGATGATGATGGTGATTGTAATGATTATGATGATGATGACGATGAGGATGAAGATGATTATGATGATGAGGATGGTGATTACGATGATGATGATGATGATGGTTACGATGTTTATGATAATGTTGATGATGATGATGATGACGATGACGATGATGATGATGGTGATTGTAATGATTATGTTGACGATGACGACGATGATGATGATGATGAGGATGGTTATTGTAATGATTATGATGATGATGATGAGAATGATGAGGATGGTGATTATGATGATGATGATGATGACGAGAATGATGTTGGTGGTGATGATGATAATGATTATGATGAGGATGATGATGATGATAATAACTACATACATGTGAGTGGTTATATGTAAATCGCATTGCTATTTCTGTTCCAGCACATTGAGCTGTTCATGAATAATATTTCAAAATTAGCATTAACTTCTATAGATTAAATGAAACTTTTGATTCAATTTCAGATGACTGAAGCTCAGCATGACAACCTGAGTTTAGTTCTACCTGATCTTGTTTTAAGAGCTGATCAGAGTGGGATTGACCTGATGGAGCTAGATGAGGAGGCTGATGCTGCTATGCAACATGCCATAGAGCTCTACAACAGATCAGTGCTCCTGGAAAAGTAAGATTACTACAGTGAAACCTGTCTATAAAGACCACTCATGGGAGACAAGAAAAGCAGTCTTTATGAGCAGGTGGTCTTTATGTACAGGTTCCTTTAATACAGGTTTCAATGAGAAACACTTTACAAGGGAAACAAAAATTGTGGTCTTTATAGACAGGTGGTCGCTAAAGCAGGTTTGACTGTACCTGTAACTGTACTTGCTTTTAAGTGTATGTGACTTTCTCCAAGATTTCTACTTTTTCATTTTTTATTTTTTTGGGGGGTAGAATTTTGCTTCTTCAAGTAACCTCATAATCAAAGTTTAAACTTTCTACGCCCGAGACTTTACATATAGCATCAAAGACAAATGAAATAAGATTAGCACTGTTGATACAAAGAAGTAGCAGTGTATTTTGGTGGGATACATTTTCATATTATAGCTCTTATAGATTATCACTAACTCTTGATAAAACCCAAGGGTCAAAATATTCTTTCTTGATATTTCTTATCCTCAGCCTTCTCCTTCCGACCCAGCGTCATGCACAAAGTTCTCTGGAAGCTGAAAGGGCGTACTCTGATATGGTGACAGCTATTAATGAGGCCCATAATGCATCGCTAGAAGCCAAGAGGGTAGCAGACAGGGCACACAAAAAGGTATGCAATAAATATGTGTGACATTCTTCCATACATGTGTTCATGTGTATGTACGTGGAAGAGTATAATAGATTTGTAAGACTTAAGCTGCTGAAATCTGTCGTAGAAGTAGGAGTGTTGTAGCTGCCTGTGGGCAACCATGATTGCCAATCAAAAATATTCACTTTTTGAATAAAAATATCACCCTAAATGTGTATGTTTTGCAATGATTTTAAAGCTTATAACATTCCTAACATCTTTCCATGTAACTTGATTTATGTGAGTCTAGAAAGTGAAAAACCAGCATACTGTAAATATTTTAATTCTTATGATCTACAATCTTTCCAAATACACGTAGGCCTAATTTGTAGATGGGTTCTTTTACGATGGAATAAAATGACCACTTCTTAATTTTCGTATTAACCAGCACCCATTTTATTTCCTCTCTAACTCAAGGCTTTCGCCAATGACTCTCGATCTTTAAGCCAGCAAGCTAAAGATCTCAAGGACATAGGTTTCCACCATCTCCAGCGGACATCATCTCTGACCACTGACCTTCAGAATTTGACCTCTGATCTTGCTGATCTCCGAGGTCAGCTGGATGAGGTGAAGGCTGTTCAAGATGAAGCGAGTCGAGGATTGGAAGAGATCAAACGCGCTCTGCCGCCATTAGAAGAAGGTACGTTTAGATATAGCTGGGGTAGTGGAAATGGGTTAGGGTTAGCGTACTTCAAAATTTGTTCAATCGGTTTAGAATGCCATACACGTACACTGTACATGTATGCAAAATTACTCATAATGTGATATGAGCAACAAGTTTCCAGAGAAAAATATACCCAGAGTGAAATATTCCTAAAGATTAAATAAGTACAGAGTTACTTTAAGTTGCACTCTGTATTTCCTGGCTCAATAAACAACAAGTGTTGCTGACTTTGGTTCTCTATTTCATCTAAATTTCTCTGCAAAATTAAATAACTGTATCCAAAGGTTTAATGATAAAAGGACAAATACAAATAGATGTCTTTTGACTACATGTCTTTTTCATATTATAGGCAATTCATCAGTATAACCCCTTCTTCTTCCTCTGACAGGCGTTGCAAGAGATGCGCAGAGGTCCATCAACAGCTCCATGAGGGCGACAGACATGGCATCCAAGGCTGCGAACAAGTCGGCAAAGATCACTGAACAAGCAGTGGCAGTCAAGGAGAAACTTGATGGGATTGGTGCAAAGTACCAGGCTTACATCAATGCCACTGATGATATTGCTAATTCAGGTTTGTTTACTTTTGATTCACCAATAATTATAAGCATAAGAGTAGTTTTGATTTATTAAGTGACTTAACATAGAAAATACTTCTGTAAAGTGAGATCATGTTGATTACTAACAAAACTTTGTGACAAAACATTCCTTCACTTTACCGTTGTTCTATAGCAAATCTGAATCTGGAAAATTTTGTGATGCTTTATACATTTTGGGGGGAAATAAAAAGCTTTATATGATATTGACGTTTTCCATAATCTGGTTTGGCTATTGTACAGATACAAGAAGATTAATTGTGAATTCATAGATTCAATTTTAATTTATTGTCCATGTCACGTTTTAATGCCCTTCATTGTCGATATGGCTGCATGTACCTGTAAATGTAGATTGTATATATCTACATGTATTTGCATCATATTTGATTTCTGATAATTCACAGTTGATGAATCGTCGCGTATCGTTGACGAGATGGGAATGACGATGGATTCCTTGCGCAAACAAGCCCTTCAGGTGGACAGACAAAGGGCACCCATGGACCTAAACCTGAGACAGCTTAGAGATAAGATTAGACATGCCAGGACTGAGGCTTCTAGGGTAAGATGAGAAGCCAGGATATGAAGATAATGATAAAAGAATTATAAGTATTAATGAAAAAATGATAATAATGGTAAATTTGATTGCGGTGAGGATGGGGAAAGATGACATTGAAAATAGTATTGGGTGATGGTAATTACTGATATTATCATTATGAAAATAGGTTTAGGTTTAGGTTTATTGAAGAATATTCAAGATTGCAGCTAAAAAGCTGATACATTTTAATTTCTACATGAATATTGAAATTCATAGGAAAACGAACAACAAAACAAAATACAATTCATTAATGCCTACTATTTACAGTAAAAAATAGTAAATATAGATACGGAAAATAGCATTGAACATGGACATTATATACTAAAATAGCGTTGAACACGAACATAATATACGAAAGCTTTTCGACATGCACTCATCAGAGTAAATTCGCATGAAAGCTTTTGTATATTATGTTCGTGTTCAACGCTATTTTAGTATATTATTTCCGCGTTCAACACTACTTTCCGATTTTGCAGTACCAAGCACTTATTTAAATAGAGATAGTGGTACTGTGCTGACATTATTACAGCTGGCAATATTGTTATAAATATTTACATTACTGACATTGATGGTAAAGATTACAAAGGCATTATTATAATCATGTTGGCAAAAGTTTCCTGCTCATGTACATGTACATGTGTGATGGTGATGATGATGACAGTCTGATGATGAAATAAGTGAAAGTGAGTATGATAATAATGTTGATAATGAAGATGTTAGTGTAATGGTTATGAATCAGGATACTGCTGATAATGATGATTGTATTTTTCTTCAACTCCCTTCAGATCAATGTAGCCCTCCTATGTAGAGGAGATTGTGCAAGGAGCTACAGACCTCAAGCATCTAGCTCAGCCTTCAATGCTCTGGTCCTCAACATCAACATCGCTGGCCCAAATAATATGATCTTCTACGTTGGCAATAACATTACAGTGAGTTTCATTACATACAGTATACCTCAAAATAAAATCCCACATAAAATATACGTACCCAGGATAGACTAATCAGTATTAATATTGTTCTTTCTGAAGGCCATGCAGTCTTATTCCTGTGGATTCAGACCAGCTACCTTTATGAGGCACACGAGCATTAAAGGAATTTCTTCCTACCAAGTACATGTATATGTACCCAATTTCTTCACCCGGATGGAGAGTGGCAAATGTAAATTAATGTCTTGTCAGAGGACATTAGTGCTGTAGCAGGGATTCAAAGCCCATACCACATGCTTCGTAGTCAGGTGACTTATCCACTAGACCATGACACCTCCACAACAGTAATGATTATGATGATGAGATCCTATTAATGATACCAAAGACCAAGCATTTTTTTTTTAAGGACATGTTATTTTTTTTCTTCTCCAGGGTGACTATCTAGCAGTGGAGACCATTGAGGGTCAGGTGAGGCTCAGTTGGGACCTGGGATCAGGGCGGGGCGAGGTCACGCACCCCTCCAACCTGTCTGCTAACCAAGATTGGTATAGAGTCAATGTAGAAAGGTGAGTGAAGATTAAAAACTGGGTTCAGCATTTTCAGCTTTCTTGAGGGGTCGATCTAAATTTTTTTCCTCTCTTTATGTATTAATATTGGTTTCCCTTTCTCGCTACTGTTAAACCAAATTAAAGCTTTCACGTGCATGAAACGTTTGCAAATTTTGCCATGTGCGAAACTTTTTTGCTGCAAAAATGGCTGTTGTTAACAATTTACAAAAGTTTCATGTCTTGATACATGTGTAGTTTCTCTTTTTACAGTATATGTATTCATCCTTTCTCTCTCTCTCTCTCTCTCACACACTCTCCTTCTTTTGCTCGTAATTAAAAACCCAATAGCTTTCTGTTTATAACTTGGAATATAAAGATGTCCTTTTTTTAATCATACCTGTAAATTAAATGATTGATTACCATATACCTCCTTTTTTGAACCCCTCCCCCCTCAGATTTGCAAACACCGCCTCTCTCAAAGTGGAAGATTCCACCCAAGCTGAAACAATGAATGGGAGCACAGTTACCGGGTACTCACCAGAAGGCAGGAACGTTCTGGATGTGAGGGAGGACAGCAACCTTTTCATTGCAGGGGTCCCACCTAACTTTAAAGTATGTACATTGACAGTGTCTAAGAATTTATTCAATTTCCCCTCTTTTACTCACCCATTTGAGTTGCACATATCATGTTTCCAATTTTCTGAAGTTATCATTTTCTTTTTCAAACATATTTGATAGATTGAGCTATGTTATCAATAATTTCAATGATGTCATGCTGATTGTTTGTTTTTAGCAATTGCAGCAGAGATGCTACAGGTTGCTTGCCCTGAACTAGGGCTGAAGTGTTTTCTACTGAGTGTGGGCTAATGTTACACATTTAATTATAAAATATGATTTATGTTAGCTAGATTTCCAATGTATTTGATTATAAAAAAATAATGATGCTATTATTGTAATGACAATACTTGTGTGTCATTGGTAGTTCTAAATGTGCTGTAACATTTTCCTTTGATTCGTTCCCCCCACTCAGATTCCTGAGTTATCTACCAAGTCTTTCAATGGCTCCATAGGAGAAGTCATCTTTGATGATGTCACGATAGGACTCTGGAACTTCAAGACTACACAAGGACCAGGCGAGGGGAGCTTCAGAAGGTAAGGCCTGAAACTGGTGCTCTCTCATTTGCTCTCGCGACTATTGCTCCAAGCTTTATTTTGTCCGAGATATACATGTACATGTAGGGTTAGGCTTAGAGTTAATGTAGGGCTGTGATTGGCTTTTGAGTTAGGTTGCTATTTAGGGTTAGGGTTAGGTTTAGGTATAGTGGTTGGTCAAGGGTCGAAGTTTAGACTTTGGTGCTCCAACATTTCCAGCAGCAATTGCTTTGGGCTTTATTAAGCAAAGATATTGGGTAAGGGTCAGGGTTGAAATTGACTTTTAGGTTAGGGTTAGGGTTAAAGTTTAGGGCGAGGTATGCTGTTGTTAGGTCCTGGGTTAGAAATTAGGTTAGTGTAGGACATTTCCCACAGAGCAATTGTCCTGGGTTAGGAATTAGGTTAGTGTAGGACATTTCCCACAGAGCAATTGTCCTGGGTTAGGAATTAGGTTAGTGTAGGACATTTCCCACAGAGCAATTGTCCTGGGTTAGGAATTAAGTTAGTGTAGGACATTTCCCACAGAGCAATTGTCCTGGGTTAGGAATTAGGTTAGTGTAGGACATTTCCCACAGAGCAATTGTCCTGGGTTAGGAATTAGGTTAGTGTAGGACATTTCCCACAGAGCAATTGTCCTGGGTTAGGAATTAGGTTAGTGTAGGACATTTCCCACAGAGCAATTGTCCTGGGTTAGGAATTAGGTTAGTGTAGGACATTTCCCACAGAGCAATTGTCCTGGGTTAGGAATTAGGTTAGTGTAGGATATTTCCCACAGAGCAATTGTCCTGGGTTAGGAATTAGGTTAGTGTAGGACATTTCCCACAGAGCAATTGTCCTGGGTTAGGAATTAGGTTAGTGTAGGACATTTCCCACAGAGCAATTGTCCTGGGTTAGGAATTAGGTTAGTGTAGGACATTTCCCACAGAGCAATTGTCCTGGGTTAGGAATTAGGTTAGTGTAGGACATTTCCCACAGAGCAATTGTCCTGGGTTAGGAATTAGGTTAGTGTAGGATATTTCCCACAGAGCAATTGTCCTGGGTTAGGAATTAGGTTAGTGTAGGACATTTCCCACAGAGCAATTGTCCTGGGTTAGGAATTAGGTTAGTGTAGGACATTTCCCACAGAGCAATTGTCCTGGGTTAGGAATTAGGTTAGTGTAGGACATTTCCCACAGAGCAATTGTCCTGGGTTAGGAATTAGGTTAGTGTAGGATATTTCCCACAGAGCAATTGTCCTGGGTTAGGAATTAGGTTAGTGTAGGACATTTCCCACAGAGCAATTGTCCTGGGTTAGGAATTAGGTTAGTGTAGGACATTTCCCACAGAGCAATTGTCCTGGGTTAGGAATTAGGTTAGTGTAGGACATTTCCCACAGAGCAATTGTCCTGGGTTAGGAATTAGGTTAGTGTAGGATATTTCCCACAGAGCAATTGTCCTGGGTTAGGAATTAGGTTAGTGTAGGACATTTCCCACAGAGCAATTGTCCTGGGTTAGGAATTAGGTTAGTGTAGGACATTTCCCACAGAGCAATTGTCCTGGGTTAGGAATTAGGTTAGTGTAGGACATTTCCCACAGAGCAATTGTCCTGGGTTAGGAATTAGGTTAGTGTAGGACATTTCCCACAGAGCAATTGTCCTGGGTTAGGAATTAGGTTAGTGTAGGACATTTCCCACAGAGCAATTGTCGCAGAAGAATGTCTCGTACAACCTTCAAATTTTATTGGAGGGGGAGAAATGAGTTACACCTGTTCAGTTAGGCTTTTAGACAGGAATTTGTTAACCCTTGGTCCAAATTAAGTGAAATGGGGCCAAGCAGCTTCACAAGGGTAGGTTTGGATGGGGATGGTTTGGGAGGACCAAAACAGTTTTGGAGGTTGAAAGTATGCATTGACATTTATTATCGTGCCTTGACAGTACCCTTGTGGGGGGGGATTTTAGCTTGGTATTTTTTTGAAGTCTGCTGTGCATTGTGTTAGCACTAAGCGTATTATGCATGAACAGTCAATGAATCACTATATTTCCATGATTTGTTTTCAGCCCAATCACGACAAGCACTGCAGAACCAGGGGCATATTTTGATGGCACCGGCTACGCCAAGCTCAGGCAACCCCCACTTTGGGACAAGTACATCAACTCGCTCACCTTTGACATCAAGACGCTATCAGAGAATGGGCTTCTCTTTTATAGTGCTTCAGAAGATCAGGTGAGATGGAATTATGCAGAAGGTTGGGGATGGGGGTTAGGGACACAGAAATGAAAGTTGAGGAATGTCAGATGAGTTCTCATTTTGTCATTAAAACTGGCTATTTACAGCAATAAATCGATGTATCTACCTATTTGCTAGTTTCCCAAACTATGCCGTCATTCGAGAAAAACTAAGTCTAAAACGCGCAGCCCCTGCCTGCGCGCGCGTACTCCCCGTCCACCAATCCAATCACGCCACCGCCATACTCTTCCTCTTCCGTTCTCGCCCGTCAGAGAAGTGACATCTATGAAGCTAAGTCTTAACCTAAATTGCGAGATTTTTACCTCCAAAAGCATTTTGGTTGCCTTTCGCAATAAAAATCCCGTTCACCATGTTTTCACATTCATTTTGGTGTATCGGATTTTTCCTGAGTCAACCTCCTTCACGGTAAATTAATGAAATTACTTTGCCGTTTTTCCTCACTTTCGGGGCTTTATTCACAGACGGTGTACTAGTACACTGTGTCGGGCTGCCCCCCGTGTCTGTAGGTGGTTGATTCAACGCGCTTAGACAAGCGGTCTTATCAAAACGTTGTGTCTCCGTAATAGGAGTTTATTCCCACTCCGACTAATGTGAGTTGGTTGTTACCCTTTTATAGATCTATATTGTTTGTAATAATAAATTTATTACCAAATATGGGTTTCTATATTTGTTTGCTTGTCTTTATTTTCAGCCATGTCGAGGTCTCCGTTTCGGCTGGCGTTCCCCAGTATTTAAATACTTATAAGGGGACTCGCCCAGCCTTGGAAGGGTTGGCTGCGAGATTTTCATCTCGCACCAACATTATAACTTCCCCGGAGCCTCGACCAAGGTAAGTTAGGGCCTGCCTTGTGTACGGCTCGCCCCGTTATGAGTTCGTCGTCTGTTCTGACGACCAACTCATGCGGGATATACCGAGAGAGTGAGTCCTGAAACATGGCCAATACCTCTCTCGAAGAAGAGACTTGTATAACGGTGAGAGTGAGTGCCTAACCCGTCCAATACCTCTCACCGATAAAACTGTGGGTCTACCCCAGCCCACAGTTCGTCTCGCTCGAGCTGCACTTCTCGCTCACTAGCCATAGATGTTGTTCGCTCAGGGGTCGGCTCTCTTTGTCTCTCTCCGCACGCTTCTAATCCAAGCAAGGCGGGAAAGAGTAAAGAGAGTCGTGATCTTCCTAATGTACCCAGTACAAAGGGTTTACTACGGAAGCGGCGCCCGTTTTCAAGTGGGTAAAGGGAGCGGTCACGTGACCGCCTGCCCAGAAACGTAGGCGCCTGAGTACTGCCCAGCCAGCCGGCGGGGCGGACTCTCTCCCCTTGACATCGACTGTGTGTTCACCTCATGTGTCAGGGGGGCCAAGAGGAAGAAGGTTAGCCCCCAAGGGGCGACTACTTCTTCTGAGTCGGGCGTCTCCCATGAACTTCTGAATTATCTGAAGATCATTGTGGAGTGGAGTGGTTGGTCAGACTTTGTGTCCGTACCTCCCACCACGCCCGACTCCACACCCCCCCCCCCCCCTCCCCGGGGGGGGGGGGGATACCTGTACCCACCAACCCGGGTCCGGTTCGGATACCCGGATATCCGGTTCGAATACCCGGATATCCGGTTCGGATACCGGTTTTTACCGGTTATCCGGCTAGGAAGACTGGTTTTCCCTTGTTTATCACCACTGCACCTAGTGGGTGGGGATCCGGTTCCTTTATCAGGTATCCGGCTCATTGTGTTTGGTCTCCAACACACAAGAGTCTTGCCGCCCCACTTCGGGCGTCTCCCGACCACGCTCAGCCTTTGATCGTCCGGTCGGGACTGCTCCCATTCCAGCGGCACTTGGTGCTCCGCCTGGGAAGGAATCCTGGGACTGCCTAAACCGCCCTTCTTGGGATCAGGTTTCTCAGTCCGGATTTTCGGAGGATGATGCCTCTTCACAGGTTGAGATTACACCCCAGACCAGTCGGTCCTTGGCGGTACACCTTCATCTACTGAAGTTTTTCAAGCCCAGTGTAGACTCGCTCAAGGTGTGGATTCCTCTATCCGAGGAAATCAAACGCCTGCTTATTCCCTGGTCGAAAGAGTCGTTCCTTCTACAGGGCAAGTCTCTTCGCACGCCCCTTCCGTCGGTCACCATCTCGACGGATGCCTCCCTACAGGGATGGGGCGGCCATTGTGCGGACCAGGTGGTTTCGGGGGACTGGTCACACCTGTGCACCTTACCCCACATCAATGTTTTGGAATTGATGGCAGCCTTCATGTCTCTCCGCCACTTCGAGGACATGATTGTAGGTCGCTCCGTCCTGATCTTGACGGACAACACCACTGTTGCTGCCTACATCAACAGACAAGGCGGGACTCGTTCCTCTACCCTGAACGATCTAACCGCCAAACTTTGGAGGTGGTGTCGGTCTCACCGAGTGATCCCGATCGCCTCCTATGTTCCCGGGCGGGACAATCTGATTGCAGATTTTCTGTCCCGGGGCATGTGTCTCCCCTCCGAGTGGACACTGCATCAAGAGGTCTTCAACTACCTCAGTTCAGTCTCCGCCCCTCTGGAGATAGACCTGTTTGCTACAGCTCTCAATCATCGCCTCCCGAGATACTGCTCTCGAGTGCGAGATCCAGAAGCTTGGGCCCTCGATGCGTTCTCCCTTCGGTGGAAGAACTTCCGGGGTTACGCCTTCCCGCCGGTCTCCTTAATTCCTCAGGTCCTGAGGAAGATTCAGGAGGATCAGGCGTGGGTCCTGCTCATAGCACCTCGCTGGCCGAGGAGACCTTGGTTTCCTCTTCTTCTGTCTCTGCTGGACGGTCGACCTCTCTCCCTTCCCCAGAGAGCAGACCTCATATCTCAGCCCCTATCCGGGATCCTCCACCATCGGCCGACGGCTCTACATTTGACCGCCTGGCCTCTATCGGGGAGGATGCAAGGACTGCAGGACTCTCTGAGAGAGCCTCCCAGTTCATAGTCCAGAGCAGACGAGATTCTACCCGAGCTGTTTACAACTCGAGATTAGAAGCCTTTCATGATTGGTGTGGGGAAAAGGGATTTTCTTCCCGTTCTGCCCCGGTGGGTGCTATTGCGGATTTCCTTATCGCCCTTTTTGATAAGGGCAGGTCCCTCTCTACCATTCGTGGTTACCTGCTCGGAAGAGGAAGAGTATGGCGGTGGCGTGATTGGATTGGTGGACGGGGAGTACGCGCGCGCAGGCAGGGGCTGCGCGTTTTAGACTTAGTTTTTCTCGAATGACGGCATAGTTTGGGAAACTAGCAAATAGGTAGATACATAGATTTATCTAGTAAATAACAAAATTAGTTATAATTTTCTTGTTCACTTTTAAATGAAACAAGTTTCACAATCTACATGTGCATGTGTGTACCTGTTTGTATAAATAAAGAGCTATTTTAATGCAAAACTTGAATAAAGATATTAAATTATTCGCCACCCTTAGCACAGAAGGAATTACATGAAATAAGTCTTCTTTGCCTTTTTCTAGAGTTATTTCTTGTCGATCGAAATGGAGGCTGGACGGCTAGCAATCAAGCATGACCTGGGAGATGGGGTCGGTATCCTTGTCTCTGAGACCAAGATCAATAATGGGCAGTGGCATGCAGTCAGTGTCAACAGGGTCAGGCAGATGAGTAAGTGCAGTAGAAGTAGTAATGTAGCAGAGGACAAATGAGACCAAGGGTATTAGAAGTAGCACTGTACATCTATTATGATTCCTCCTGGAACTCGGCTGTGGAGGAATCAAAAAATTGTGAAATTTGGCAGGTGGATAGAGCATTGTTTAATTATAAATAGGCCTGTGAATTTCATTCAAATTAATGGTTTTGGAATTATTGATAGTTAAATATTCATATGCATGTACAATTCATATGTGGAAATGGACTGTTTTTAGCGAGCAGAGCACAGCAATTTTTTTATGATGCATGGTAAGCGATGGTCAAAATATTATAAATTTGGTATCAAATGATGCAATTATGAGTAAAAACATTTGGAATTTTCATCATCTGTACCAGGGTTACAACCAATTGATTCATCTCAATTTTTCCTTTTCTGTCAGACAACCTCTTCATTAATGGCGTCAGTGAGGGCATGGCCAAGTCACCAGGGTCAGAGGTAAACCTTCAGGTCACTGGGGTCGACTTTGTCTACGTTGGAGGTGTTCCATCAGAGTATACAATATTGTAAGTCCGCTTTCATTTGTTGATGTTATTTACATCAGGGAATTTTTGGAAAGCAAATGTACATTAGATGAAGATTGTAGGTATAAATGAAATAGTTGCTCAAGAGAAAATTGTTGAAGAAGATGATGGGTTCAGGATGCACCCTAGTGATGACGTACAAAATTATAAAAAAAATCTACATCTTGTGTGGTCATTTCTGGAGGATTATTTAATATGGGATTATCCATAATGCAATTTCCAAAGAACACTAATACATTGACTTGATATCACATGAGAGATATTGGGAAGTTTGAACTTCTGAGCTATTGCACTGGAAAGGGAGTTTGCTTTTTACTTGTACCGGTTATTAACATATATTTCAATGTTGTTTTTTCTTCTTCCTTCAGCCGCAATGTTACGAGTCAGAAGTTCCGAGGATGTCTTAAGAAGTTCTTCCTCTTCCGGTCTGGCTACCCTCTGGTTAACCCTGGTAGCTCATTTGGGGTCACTCATGGTTGTGTTGAACAGGTCAGTAAAAGTTGATTCTACTCTGTGACTTCATTGCACAGTATTTGGGATTGAGACCAAGAAAATAAAAAAGAAATCCTAAGTTGAAGACCAGCTTCCGTCAGAATTTTTTTTCTCACCTTCTGTCTGTTTTGTTAAGGCTACCTCACACCATACGACCCAACTTTGACTAGACTTTGAAAGAAATTGCAATAGGCTTACATTTCGAATTTTAATGAATGTAAATGATCATTAGAATATCAATATCAATATCAAAACTGTTTGGTATTTTAAGCTTTCCTCTGAGTGAAAAAGCTAAATTGGCTATCAGTCAGTGGCAAGTCATGCAACTTTATAATGTCACTATGATTCAGAGCCTTTAGTGCCTTTTCTCCTCTGGTGGGAAAAATGTACAATTTTGAAATTATCATTTAGTCATCCTATTTCATCTTCTCTTCTTTCAAAGTCATTTCATTGACATGTCATAAAGTATGCAGTATTTGTACTGTTGATACCACTATTTTTCAAGTATGCCACTATGTTGTGTATTTGTGTGTTCATGTATCCCACTGCTGCCACCATTTTGTGTATTTGTATGTATCACCCTCTTCAAAAGATCCCCCCCCCTCCAATTTTTTTCTTCTGTATGCTAACGATGTTCACCGTTTTCTTGCACACAGTACTTGACATCGAAGTGTTTAGTTAAAACATCATGTATGTATTATATATTTTTTATTTCAGACTCAGCGTGGTGTAGGACTATCTGGTTTTGGCTATGTGACATTTCCACCCATCCCGCTTTCCAGGGAGACTGATATCACTGTGACCTTTACAACCCTGATGCCGAACACTACCATTCTGGCAGCAGGGGAGGCGCAGGGAAGGAGGAGGAGGGACGTGGATCCAGATGCAACTGATGTGAGAGATTTCAATTTTTTATTCATTTACTCTATTAATTTAACTTCCAGGAACATGTGTACACGTAACATCAATAAATAATGACTAGATAGTGTTGTTACATTAATAAAAAGAGCAAGAACCAATGCCTGTGGATTATATCCAAAAGCATTATTTATTTCTGTTCAAAGGTTCTCCTCATTGTTTGTTGTTTTGACAAAATCCTGTATATTCAAGCCGATAACATTTTATCCAATGTCTGTTTTCCCCACACTGTCCACGCAGTACAGTCTCTAGCATCCATATTAACAATTCTACCTGAAATCTTCTGCCAGTGTTTCCTCTACGATTCCTGTATTCTGCTCCTTGATCTTATTTGCAATACAGTCTGCATGTTCCTGTATTTTCACTGTATTTGTGTAGATCTCCTATGCTGTTGGTCTGCTGAATGGACGAGTCATTGTCCAGATCAACAACGGTCAAGGAAGACTGACCCTCAGGTCCAAGAGAGCGGACAGTCCATACAACGATGGTTCTGCCCACAACATTGTACTGGTCAAGAAAGATAAACGGTGAGATACTTTGCCAAGGTCCATTGACCCGTTGACTACCAAATTTTCTCATGCCCATAGGCTTAATACAGGAGCCGCCTGGTTCTCGTAGGCAGTGGGTTAATCCCTATGGTTGTACGACGCATGCTCCAGCAACGATTGCTCAGGGATCAATATTCCACCCAAACTAAATTCTTAGCTTTAATCCTGGACCAAATACTACCGTAACCCTACACCTAGCCTGAAGCGCAATTTGCAAACCCTAAACCTAAATCTAAACTGAACCTGAAACCTACATGTAATTACAGTCCTAATCGTAAGCTGATGTCTTTGACATGATAAGGATTGGAGCAATTGTTGCCAAAGCATACATGTACATGTATGTTGAAGCACCGTCTCTGCACTCTCTTCATGATGATCCGACGTACATGTCTGCTCCACCGACATCTGTTCTGAGCTTTATTTCATCAAAGCTGTAGTGTAGGGGTTAGGGTTGCGATCGAGTTTTAGGATAAGTTTAGGGTTAAGGCTGCGTATAGTGTTGGGTCCAAATTTCTCTGCAACCGGCAATCTCTCAATGTCTTCAAACAGCATCTCAAAACTCACTTTTTCCCTTAATATCTGTGTAAAGCATACTTGGACATGTATATGGAAAGTGAGCGTTATGAGCTCTTTTGATATTATCATTATGAGAATTCTTGTACATCAGTTGCAATCGTTATCCTTCCAGGGTGAATCTGATCGTGGATGATCGTCGTGTTGATACCGGCCGTTTGTCCGGTACAGAACTCTACATCAACGCCATGTCACCTTTCTACATAGGATCAACGGGAAACCTCACTCTTGGTCCGGAGTTCTCTTCACTTCCAAGCTTCTCAGGCTGTATCGAGAACCTCATCGTCATGAAGGAGTAAGTGCATGTACTATTAGTTCATATGTATGGTAAAGCGCAAGTTCCCTGTAGGCCTGTAGGATGCAGAGTAGAGATGCACTGTAGCAAAGTAGATCATCGACTAGGTTGCAGTTGGCTTCCAAGTGCTGCTTTAGTTGTGCCAGGCACTTAACTGGGTCATCACAGTAATTTAGCAGCTTGTTTAGTAGTAATAATACAGCTATAGAGAGTTGTAGCGATCTCATTGATTCCATTAATCATCAATCATCTTCCATCATCATGAAAGAGTATTACATGTAGCTTTAGAGAGTTATAGGAATGTCACA
Source organism: Heliocidaris erythrogramma (assembly GCA_025617745.1). NCBI lineage: Eukaryota > Metazoa > Echinodermata > Echinoidea > Camarodonta > Echinometridae > Heliocidaris > Heliocidaris erythrogramma. The sequence continues at coordinate 18,345,403 of CM046862.1, forward strand.
CCAAATTTTAGTGAGACAAAAGACCATACACACTATATAATCTGACTGCAGTTTGATTTGGAAGAAATTGCAATATCTTTAGATATGAAATGTGATTTTATTCTGATTGAAGATTCTTACTTAGATGAAGATCAATTAGAGAAAGACACTCGTTTAAAAAGGCACAAGCTCTGAACTAATGTCGCATGAAAAGTAGAACTAATTAGGAAAACATGTCAAGTCAAGTGCACTCGACCCTGTAGTAAAGTGTAGTGCAGTAGTATATCTTGTTATTAAAAAAAAAGAGTCCACATACCTTACACTTTACTTATTTGAAGTTTTTTTACATTCCATTTTCAGCTACCCAGAGGTATTTTGTTATAAGCAACTTTGTAGCAGATTTCCTATTGAATGCTGTATCATAGAAAAGTCTGAATATTACTGTGATGCTACTTGTATGCTGCCCTCTGTGGGTCAAAACATGATAATCCAATATGCACTTGGAACATGGATAATCTAATATGCATCCCAATAAATTCTTGAAAAGATTATTTATAAACGACTTCATACATTTCTGCAAAAAAATGATTTATTAATTCCAAACAAATTATGCTATTTTATACATGTATGATAAAATAATTGAAGCCTTTTCAAATAATGAACATGTTATAGGAGTATTTATGGACCTGTCAAAAGCCTTCGACACAATAGATCATAAGATATTAATTCACAAATTACAAAATTACGGAGTCAGAGGTCAAGTTCTTTCATGGTTTAATAATTATTTGGAAGACCGGCAACAATATGTATCTTTCGAAAGTCATGAATCAAACAAACTAAATATTAAATGTGGGATACCTCAAGGATCGATATTAGGTCCTTTATTATTTATTATTTATATAAATGACATTATTAGATCTTCTCCACTTTTAAACTTTATTATATTTGCAGATGATACCAGCATTTGTTGCTCCCATAAGAACATTGATACTCTGATAACGCAGTTAAACAGTGAACTATCAAAGATTTCTCAGTGGTTTAAATTCAATAAATTGTCATTAAATATAGAGAAAACGAACTTTATTTATTTTACAAATAGTAATGCGCATGGACATATAAATTGTAATGTTGAGATTGACGGTTTGCCGCTCATTGAGAAACAATCTACAAAATTTTTAGGGGTCACAATTGATTCTCATTTAACTTTTAATGATCATATACTTAATATACATACATCAATGTCTAGGAATATTGGAATTCTATATAAGTTAAAAGATTTTCTTACAGAGAGGTCCATGGTTATACTATATAATTCGTTGGTTTTATCACATGTGTTATATTGTAATATTGTATGGGGCAATTGTAGTAATATAAGAATTAATTCGTTGTTTTTGCTTCAGAAGCGAGCGATTCGCATTATTACAAACTCAAGTTATTTGGCACACACGGAACCTGTATTTCATCGTTTAAAAACTTTGAAAATACAAGATATTCATACTTTGCAGACAGGCATTTTTATGTATAAATATTGTCTGCATCAATAACTTTTGAATCAGAGCTCTAAGAAATATACCAGATGCATGGGTAGAAAGAAGAAATATTTCTGCTCAAAATATGTCCATTTCTGTTGCATTACCATGTTGCGTTTGATGCCAGAAATTTAAAAAAAGAGAATAAGCTTTAAAATCCTTAAATTGGCAACACATTGAGAGGTTCAAAATCAGTGGTCTTTATCAAAATTGGCAATTTTTTCCAACTTTTCGACAAAGTTTGTGACCATGTATATTGTTTTGAAAGTCATTACACCTTATTAGAACCATGTAGCACTAAAAGCAAAATAGTATTGTTGCCAATGTGAAGAACAAAATGTGATCAATTTACATGTAGCCTTTAAATAATTCCTGTCCTGAAAGGGTTAAAATAATACAGTTAAACCTTCTTTAGGAACCACCAGTGAAAGGCCACCTGTCTAAGGAAGGCATTTATTTCCCCCTTGAAAAGGTGTTGCTAAGCATTGAAACATGTGTTACATATAACCTCTGGAAAAAACACCTGCCTTTTAAAGACCACTCTTTATGTCTCCCTTGAGTGCTTTTTCTATACAGGTTTGATTGTAATTGAACTGATAAATATTTGATACATTATACATTCATGTATCTGACTTATTTCCCCCCCACCCCCAATTAGATTGCTTGGATTTGAGAAAGCAGCCAGCTTTGAAAATGTGACGATTGGAACGTGTGGACCTCTCACGATACGTAAGTTGGTTTCAAATTATTGAAGCAGGATGCTGCTTTTTATGTTATGAAAGAGTTTTTGCATGATTCTGATCAGTGGAACTGGTTTTCTGTTTTGAGGTGATCGGAGAGCTATAAAGGCTTCGACTTTAAATAGCATGCTTTTGGTTGACACCCATTTTGCTCTTTTTTTACAGTAGAATTTACCTTCCAATTCTCTCTTCCTGAATTACAGCTCAGCCTTTGTTACCGGCCACGCCCATACCACCGGATGAGCTGGAAACCCTGTGCTACAACCCTGGCACTCCTTCCATGGCCACCACTGCTGGCAGGTTTGGTACCGTAGCAGGCAGTCATGTGGCCTTTGACATCAACCCACAGGAAGTCGCCAAAGTGTAAGTGAAAACTCTTGTGTAACGTTTCCTTGTCGAGTTGAATTGTTCTAGGTTCGTGTGATTTTAGGGTGGAGTAATATAATGCACTGTGTGTTGAGAGGATGAATGTGTAATGTTTAAGTGCTGTTCATGTGTATATTGTATGTTTTAGGGTTGTTCATACATGTACATGTATTGGATATTATTGTAAACTCTAAAAAAATTGTAATATAGGGCTTGAAAGTTTCATCTCTTTGTTTGCTAGGAGTCAAATGCATAGACGACAAACTTTTTTGGAATGTACGTTGTACATGTATAATGTTCTATAGATATTGTTTGTGTGAGAAAAGTATGTGTCAAAAGTTGACCAAATCTAGAAAGAGTGAAGTGTGGTGGTGTTGTAAGGTGGGAAATCTTTTTTTTTTTTAATGAAATATAGATAAAGCTTTAAAAGGTACAGTACACGTACATGTACCTGTACTTTTTTGTCTCTTACTGCTGAATTTTGATTAGTTATGAATGTTGATGTGTGTAACTTATAAGTATACATACTAGTGAATCCGCATTCATATTGTCACTTCATTTATATCCCTTCATCTATGCATGGTTTGTCATATATTTCAGTCAGATATAAATATAAGATTTGATGTGTGTCTGCAAGTGCAATGTAGATTATGATCACCCGACATGATTGTTTTTGAAAGGTTTTGTGGCTTTATATACAGTTATGTTAATTGTGTTTAAACTAATTGAATGATTTCAAATGTGACGAAGCGAGCGAGAGTTAATGGAAAGGAATTGAAGAAGCTGTCGCTGTACTCTCGATACAGCAGATTTCACCTGATGTCTTCTACTGATGGTTGTTTTACTTAGAATATGACCTTACATTTTTCTGTTGGTTAGAATGCTAATCTCAGCCAACTATAGAAAACATCTTTTTACAGTATGAAGTATGATGCTGTCCCACAGCCTGTATGTGGAGAACGGGCATCCATTCAATACAAACTTTCCACCGCATCTGTACTAGTGCAAAATATGAATGATATAAGCACATTATTGTGAGAAATACATCAAAATTCATTTGGTAACATGTGGACAAGTGCGATTTAATTGTATTGACAGTTTATTTGACGAATGATGATATATGTAGTCATTGCCAGTTTGTACATGAAGATTTGATCTATTCAGAAAAGTCTTGTCTTTGATGAGTAAAAAAATATACAATGTAGGCCACTATCTATGGTACAAATTTTTGTAATGAAGACATGTTGCTGAAAGAAATAATTCGCAATGAAATTCAACATTTTTTGTGCGCAATTTATCATACATTATATTGGTTAAGCTATAAAGGAGGCGCAGTATCAAGTTATAAAAGGGAAATAGGTCATTTGACCTAGATATTATCAGCTCAACTATACACTTTATCTGGATAAGAAGAGCTGGCTTGACAACAGGAGGGCAAAATGAAAAGTGATTGCTCCAATCCAAGTTTTTGTCGCTTCTGAACCGCATTCTGTCATGACAATATATGGCTTAATTTTGTGTGAGAGTGAGATGAAACACTGAAGTGACCCAGCTCCATTCGTCATTCAGCCTTGGAGGTCAGAATAATGCAGTTGGAAAAAAAAAATGGATGATGGGTTGGTCAGATTTGTTGCAGACCAGATGTGATGGAGCAAACATCTGCAAGATATTAATCAGAGATGGAATAGCTTTTCCATTGCACAATAATGGTGCTCAAATTAGAAGTATAAAAGAAATACCAATTAGGTACCTGTATGAATTGGAAAGTGTTACAGTTGTACATGTACTTTAAGATTGCTATGTTCAGGCGAGATGAAATAGGGAGTTGTGCTTACGTGCATCTTGGATTATTTTTCATGGAGTTTTTATTGTTGTTAATGGGTTTTATTATTTAAAGGCTTTTTGTGTTCACTGTACATCGTATTTCAGCAGGGTTAGTGCTTTCAAAAAGTAGTAAACTTTTCAAAGTCGGATAAAACAACAAATTCTTTTAATCCTATTCCCAAATTACTTAGAATAGTACACAACAGAGCTAAAAAAATCCTACATTTTTTGTGTTGATACATAGCTGCATAAATAACTGTATATACCATGGGACATTTTGGGTTAAAGATTGATTTTGTTGACACTTTTCAGGTAGATTGTCCCCTTAAAATCTACATGCACCTACATGTATGAAGAGAAGACCTGGGGAGCGTTTCATCAAGCCTTTCGTCAGTGATTTTTACTGACAAATTTGCTTTCAGCCAATCAGATGCAAGGATTTCAGTAGCTTATAACAGTTGTCGGTAAAAAGCACTGACAAAACACTTGATGAAACGCTCCTCTGTACAAGTAACAGAATCTGAATATGTAATCTATATATTTGACCTACATGTACATTTATCATTTCCTGTGCACTGTACAAGTATATGTATTCCAGACTGACAAATTTATCGTCTATCCTGGAACTATCCGGTGATCCCACAAGGGATTGCAAATTACACAATAATGAGGCAAGTTGATACGAAGGCACCGGCAGCGGAAAATAACCCTGTAATAGAATATCGTCAAGGGGGAGGCAAGAGAGACCAAGTCACACCTGATTTGTTGTTTTGTATGTGTTTAAGACGATTTATTGCTTCAGGCTATATTTCATCAGTGATATAGGGGTTGCAGTTGAGTTTTCCAGTATACATGTACATGTAGTTTAGGTTTAGGATTAGGATTGGATTAGGATTAATGTTAAGATAAGGATTAGGATTAGGATTGGAATAGGATTGGAATAGGATTAGGGTTAAGATTAGGGTTAGGATTGGATTAGGATTTGGGTTAAGATTAGGATTAGGATTGGATTAGGATTAGGGTTAAGATTAGGATTAGAGTTAGGATTAGTGTTAATGTTAAAGGCTAGGCTTAGGGTAAGGGTTAGGGTTAAGGATAATATTTGTGTGAAATCTGTAGGCACAAGGCAGAAAATGTCACAGTAACAGAAATATCATCCAGTGTAGCCTAGAGACCAATTCACACCAGTCCTGTCTTCTAATTTCGTATAGGACTTATGGGTTAGGGTTAGTTTTATAGTGTTTTTTCCTAACTTAAAGTAAGGAAATTGACGATATGAAATTGACCGAGGAGCGACAGTTGTCAGAAAATGTAAATGTGTCTTAGAACAGATTTGTGACCGGGAGATGGCTCAAAGCCACCATAGAGCAGCAAATGGGGCAAAAAATACTTTCTGTGAATTATTGATCGCTCTCAGTATAACCTGATATATCTAAGTGGGTTCTACTCAATTATTCTATAAGTATAAGCTAGGAATCTTTATTCAATCTCTGATAAATTTTGCTCTTTAAAAACGGGTCTTTCTGGATGGGCTTATGTGTTAAACAACTTCATATCTACTGTAGATTTTGATTTTGATGTAGTACTTTTAAGACAAATGTTTTCTTCAAAGTCTCTCTCTCTCTTTTCTCCCTAGCTGGCCCTGAAGTATCTACATGTATCTAGATATATCTCCAGCTCTCTCTCTCTCTTATTCTCAATCACAATAAACATCACCCCTCTTTACTGTCTTTTCTGTTTTACATGCAATATCTTCCGCCTACTCTTTCTTTATCTCTTTCTATCTCTCCGTCTGTTTCTGTCTCTCTCTGTCTCTCTCTGTCTCTCTGTCTCTGTCTCTCTATGTCTCTGTGGCACTAACATAATTATACTGTCGAAGTACATTTTGATTACTACAAGTACCATTAATCCTCCAAAATTGATCACTGTATCATCGTGCAGACACCCCCAATGCTGCTTAATATTCAGGGGTGGTAATCTGGAAGCTCACTTAACCCATCGCATATGGGAACTGGAAGAGTCCTGTATTAACCCTATGGTAATGAGAGAATTCGGTAGTCAGCAGGTTAATTTGCTTGATTTGACTTTGCTTTCAACTTTGCACTGTCTACATAAACGATTGCAGCAAATTTGTTTTTAAGTTTCATTTTAAGTATGAAGTAGTTTATAAAAGATAAACTTAAGATCTGGTAATGACCTAAAACTCAAAACCTCATCGTAACTAAACCTGCACTGAATGTTCAACAACAAACAATATTATCAGAGGATATATTAGAGTTGAGGGTTGAGTAATGAACAACTGAAATTACAGAAATTAACCCTATAGTCTGCCAACTATTAAGAATAGAACATGCTGCACAGTCCCATATGTTCATTTTGGGGGTTGTACTTTTTGGTGAATGTGATTTTATTGTAAGTTTTTGTAAGACTACTTACTTGTCCAAATTAGTCTTGTCAGTTTTAATCAATCTAATGCATGATGAACAGTTGCAGGGTGCAACAAAATTTTAATTTCTACTTGCATAAACAGGTAAAAATATCATAAAACCACCACCTCTGCCTCAAATTCACTTGCCCCATCTTTATAATAGGATGGGTTCTCTTCTAACCAAATAACTTTGTAAATTGTATGCTCTAAGAAGGGATCAGTGTGGATTTACAAGCACTCTGTTGATCTATGGTTTTCCTAAATAAAGATAACGTTTTGCTGGTGGATTCGGTCAACCTGCCCTATAGGGCAAGTGGGATAAATTCAGTTGCCCATAAGCAAATTTTTTGCTTGCCCCAGAACATTGGGCAAGAGGGTTTGTCACACCCTGCAAATGAAATGGACTTTTAGCCAGTTTTCCTTGAAATGCTGTCAGAGATCAGCATTAACTTTCAGCAGCACTAATGAAAATTTGTGCCTTTCTTTCCTTATTACAGAGAGTGGAAAAATGATTGACATTTTACACTGTGTGGTAATCAATTATCCTATGATATAAGTGTGTTGTGGGCGGAGGAAGGTAATGAGCTGTCGCTCCAATTATCAAATTTATACAGTTGAATTAAGTGCTCGACTGAGAGGTTATTACACGGTTATATTGTTAGCAATCAGGGGATATATTGCCGTCAAATTGGCATCGTGCCTGCTTGTTATGATGTTATTCTTTCCTATTATCTTTAGTTAACCCTATCAATGACAGGTCAATGACCAATTATCAAGACAATTTTTGACTCCTTGGAGATTACACGCTTCTCAAGAGGGCTCAGCTTAACCGTCTTACTACCAAAGACTTTAGCCAGTATATTCATTACAGCCCAACTAACTTTAGTCCAGGTTTAAATTGTGTAGGATTAGTCCGCTGATAACACACTTTTCTGGAGAGCACAGTTAAAACCTTAGACTACCAAAGACATTAGCCAATATCCATAAAAGCAGGCTACATATTACTTTATTCTAGGTTTAAAGATAAAGTTGTGTTCTAGTCATGTGATTTCAGTGTAAACAGTACTGTTTTAAATTGGGAAAGGTTGATCATGTCTACATAAGAATTAGTGTATACCGTGAGGTTTGAAATCGTCAAATTGATAAGAAATTGCCCCAACCTATACTGCACACAGAAATGGGTATATAGGACTGCACACACATGTGGCATGAATGTTCGGCCCAAACATTTAAGCTATTTCTCATCATATTTCGTATATGAGGACTTTTCTGGAGCAATCCTTTTCCGGGGACATTTCTACTATGATGATCTTCCAAACTGACATAACAGGAATGAGAAAGCTCACAAATTCTTTTTTCCCCTACTTTTCCCAGAACGCAATCTTCTCTTTAAACTGTACTGAAGATTAAGTTTGTTGATTTGTGGAGCACCAGTTGCCACCCTTCACTTCTTGTAAACAAAATTATTCTTTCATGGAATGCAAGAAAAAAAAAAATTACATGCCATCATGAAATAGATTTCTTCGTTTCATTTGAGGTCTTACTGCATTTAATGTATAGTTATACATATACAGTGCTACAGAATGACAGTAATCTATGCGCAGTAATCGAGTTGACACTTTGGGCTCCATAAATCAGCAGACTGAGTTAACTCCATTGAGTGCTGAATTCTCTTATTCCCATAAGCTTAATACAGGGACCGTCCGGTTCCTGTACGCAATGGGTTAAGCAGGTTTATCTTAGCGTGCTCCTGATGTGAATATGGGTCATGAATTCAGCATAGATCTAGCATAGAATTGAAATACTCTGTGTGAGGGCTATTTCAAAAGCAAACTCCACTTCGCTAATTATATATATGTTTCTTCAGCAGTATTGCACATAGAAGATTGTTGGAAATGTAGGGATCTTTTCTAAGTATACAGTGGTCATTCATGGAGTTTGCTACTGTGTTATTTTGTTAAACATTGCATTCTATTTACAGTCCCAAGCAATTCTTTTTTGCAACTGATTGAAATTTTACGATTCAAATTCTGAATGAATGTTTTTTATAATGATTGAACTAATGAATGAAATGATTTTTTTTTGGAAAATGCCCTCAGTTCTTTCAACTCTCATTACTGCAATGGTCATGGTGTTGTTTAACACATACCAGTACGTGTAGAATGTCATGATTTAATTAAATACATATTTTGAACAGCAATATAACTAATCCAGGAAACACGTCTGACAAAGATTTTGTCTTCAAAAATGTAATTTGGAGATTGTCTTACGTTAAATATTCAATCAAATTAAGAAGTCTACATTGGCGGATCCAGGGGGGGGGGGCACAGCCGGCCCGTGCCCCCCTTTTGGAAGAGAAGTATGAATTTTTACCATAGACGATCCGCCATTTTCTCGATTGTGCCCCCCCCCCCCCTTTTAGAGTGAAGACCTTTTTTTTTTTTTTTTTTTTTTTGCTTGTCAGGGAATTATGTAGGAGAACTGGACCCACTAAACCCCTTACAAGGCGATTTTTGAAGGTTTGCCGAAATTTTTTTTCTTCTAAATGCAGTTTATGCAATTGCAATGCTTAAATTTGGCTTATCAATTGGACTCCTCATTAGCCAAGAGGATAATTTAGAAGAAGCCCCTCAAAGATGATTAGCGATGTATGGTATTTATCTGTCTTCAAGTACCTTGTTTGTTTGACCATGAGATAAAGCAGTGTGCTGGTATCGTCAGAGTTAATTCAAACACCCATGGTCAGTGGGGATTGAGCAATTTGGAGAATGCTTGGCTCTTCCTTGGTGGTGGTTGTGTGGTATGAAACTCAGAGTGACTTGAACATTTTAATGATCCTTTAGTCCCTGATACTCATATTTGTGCATTGTGCCCACAAGGGACTTCAAGGGAAATAACATATATGTTTATATGCACTGATACAAGCAGGAAGCTCTATAATAGGGTTGAGTCCCCTAATCTATTTAGAGATTAAGTTGTGTAGAGTTTTTTTTTATGAACCCATGTCCCCCTTTAAAACCATATTTGCATACCTTTAATAAGTACACCACCACAAGAAAAAAATCTGCCTCTAAAAAGATTTTTGACAACAAAGTGGATCTGAAGAAATGTGATACTCTTTCATGTTATTTTCTTTTGCTTGTCAGATATATTTTTTGTCAGAATTATGTTTCCACCCCCCCCCCCCCTCCTTTAAAAAAAAAAAATTCTTGATTCACCCATGAGCTGGGCGTTGTGGCGTATGGAAGTTGTGGAAGTTATAAACTGATTCAGCGTACCCAGGTTCGAGACTGAGTCACGTCTTTCGGATGGTGACGTTAAAGGTCGGTCCCAGACGTAAATAATCCTATCTGATTGATACACGTCTGTAAAAACCCAATTACACATACACTCACCGATGAGAACAGGACAGTCTACCATAGCCAAGAGCTGAAAAGGTACAGGTGTGAATTAAGGAGTCACCCTGATTTAAGTTCCTAACATGAGAGGAGGGTTTATAGTTAACCATTATTTCAAATTAGCCTTTAAATTGCTGAGGTCAATGAGCAGTTCCTCTTATAAAATCCTGAATCTGCCTTTGAGAGCAGGACCCTGGACAATAGCTGAGAGGCTGAAACGTTAAAGTGTGAAGGTGTCACCCGACTGCAGATCCTGACGTAAGCTGACGGTTAACTGTAAACCATTTATTGGAAATTAGCCTTTGAAATTACAGAGGTCAATGAGCAATTACATGCAGAATTTGATCCTCTCATCCTAATTTGACCCAAGTTGAGAAGCTCAGCAGGATAGTTTAAGAGAGAGTGACAGGTTTAGAGGATCGAGAGAAGAATAAGGAGAGAATATGAAGATAGGAGGAAGAGGAGTAGTATATAAATGTATATTTAATATTTATTAGTGAAATCGTAAATCTATTTCATGAGTTAAAAGATACAGCTGTTCTATTCAACAAGATGTAGTCAAATTGGATTGAAGGTTTTCCCATCTCGCAAATGAATATTTGTGAGAAACATTAAATATTTGTTTATAACTGCATTATCATGGCTATAGAGGAAATTTCTAAGTAGTATTGGGTGACAATTTTCAAGATTTAATGCCTGTGCTCACAATCTTAAGTGTACCCAGTTTTCAAGATGTATCGAAAGGACAATTGTTACAAGATGTTAATAACAGAAATTAAGATGTATCTTTCTTATTCTATTATCATTGGGTACGTACTTGTAACTGTAACTGTTGCTTTAAGCAGAATGTCTTGAGAATTCAATGAAAGATCGGCTAGGGGACTGAGGATGAAGTACTGCATTTACTTGTCAGGAGTCTTTCAATGTACAATATACTAGAGGACCATGAGTGCCATCATCCTTGTTGCCTAGCAGCAGTCAAGTGGTTCTCCACGTTTTCAGCAGTGGACAACAGCTGCTATGTGAGCCATCCTGGTGTCATTGACCTTAGGAGTGATGAGTTTAGAGAAGAAGAAGGCCTTTGGTTTGTATTTTTGTGATTGTAAGGTTAGAGTACTGATGAAATAAGGGATGGGGTGGGGGTGTAGGGCAAAGGAGGGATGGATAGGGAGAGGGAAGGAGTAAGGAAGGAAAAAAGGAGGGAGGGGAATGTGGAAGGTTGGAGGAGGGAGGGAGGGAGGGAGGGAAGGAAGAATCTATAGGAGATTTGAAGTACAATGAGTATGATAAAACAAAGATAGTAATCTATGGTAGATATGACGGATAATCAGAGAAATGTATTGTCTTTTTGGATCCAGAAGTGCGTTGGGTCTGTATCACTTACACAGTTAGGGTCCTTCTGGCTCCGAACAGACAAAATTGGCTGTTTAGAGCCAGAAGGACATTAACTCTGAACAAATGATGGGACTTAACCCCCTTCTGGCTTCAAACAGAAGATATAGTCTATGGTAGATATTAAGTATAATGAGAGAAAGACAATCTGTGGTAGATATGAACTATAATATATAATCTTCAATATTAACTATAATAATTGAAAGATATAATTTACTGCAATAAATCATATATACCTACCTATTATGCCTGTAGTCTTGACTACGGGACCCCTTCGAGAATTTAACACACATGCGTCACAATATTGTGCGCACCCCCCGTAATCCTATTGTCCCCTTCGCCACTCACGCGCGTCAACACGCTACGGCCATCTTCCTCTTTCTTGCTCGCCCCCGACGAGTTAGGACGTATTGTCACAGCGCTCCTGAAATCAGGTCGTATAGTATCTTTTTGGTGCGCTTTTTCACATAGTTAAAGCACTTTTAGGTACCTATATTCGTTTAGATTATAGTACTTTGTGTTTTATTAGTCACTCTTGCCGATTGCAAGGGATTTTTTGATTCCCTTTCTTGGCATTTATTTTTCTCTTTCACGGTCAGCCCCACGTAGATATTTCTGTGTTGCGGGTGTTTCCGTTTGTCACCGAGCCTTCGGGTTCGGTGTTTGTTCTTACGGTTTTTAGGCTGTGAAAATTTCTTTAGTGCGTATCTCCCAAATAAACTTTAGTTTTATTTACTGCATGCAGTTGAAGTTTTTCTTATTTTGAAAAGTATACTTTATTGTCTGTTTTATTGCAGTGGTATGAATTCGGAAGAAGAAGCAGCTGGGTCAAGGAGACCTGCTTCTTCCGAAGAGTTGTCTAGCAAGACGACTCGGCCTTCCAGAACTTCCCCGAGTACAGCGGTACGCGGGGGAGGGAGGAGGGCTAAAGGTAAGTTGCCTAGTGGTGTTCCCTTGCAGAGTTTGCCAGTTTCGGAGCTTGCGGCTTCGGGACGGGTGGCGTTAACTGAATCGGGATTGTCAACTCCGAAGCCTGTGGTTTCGGGGTGGGTGACGTCAGATTCTAGTGTTTGGATATCTCGAATCCAATCCCCCGGTCGCTGAGACCAGAGGGGGGGGGCTGTTGTTTCCCGTACGGTAGCGTTCACTCGCTCTGATCCGTTAGGGGAGACGCGCCCCACTACTGCAGGGCAACCCACGGGCTTAGTCCATGTTGGTCTGGGTTCTCAAACCCTAGCCCCCGGCAAACGCCATATGGGGGAACGAGTACTTTCTGGGCTGTCTCAGTTGCCAGCTAATGGGAATGCTCGAGCTAACAATGTTGGTCTGGGTTCACAAACCCTAGCCCCCGGCAAACGCCATATGGGGGAACGAGTACTTTCTGGGCTGTCTCAGTTGCCAGCTGATGGGAATGCTCGAGCTAACAATTATGGACGCTCTTCGGAGCAACAGGTGTTTTCACCTGAGTGCGTGACTACTAGTGCTCCCCTATTGCCGCTTTCGAGCGGTCCAATAGTGGTTCACATGCCTTTAGTAGTCATCGGGCACATACCGAGTCATCTCGGTCTGCCCACGCACTGGGAGCTTTTAGCTCCCAACCCATGGCTACTGCATCCTCTTGCTTAGCCAATATGGGTGTTTTGGACGATTCTCTAGGCTTACGCCATGAGCGCTCCAATCCCTTTTTGGGAAGTGAACGTCCCTCCGCGGAGGGATCGGTTTTCACCTGAGTGCGTGACTACTAGTGCTCCCCTATTGCCGCTTTCGAGCGGTCCAATAGTGGGTTCACATGCCTTTAGTAGTCATCGGGCACATACCGAGTCATCTCGGTCTGCCCACGCACTGGGAGCTTTTAGCTCCCAACCCATGGCTACTGCATCCTCTTGCTTAGCCAATATGGGTGATTTGGGCGATTCTCTAGGCTTACGCCATGAGCGCTCCAATCCCTTTTTGGGAAGTGAACGTCCCTCCGCGGAGGGATCGGTTCGTGTTTCCGAAGTGGGGCAAGGCTTTGCCGGCCTCTTGCCCGTCTGGCCTGGCTAACCCAGCTAGCTCCTCTCAAGCTGACATGTTCAGCATGATGCGGGCTTTTGCTCAGAATCAGGGTTGGTCCTTTGTACCGGCTACTTCAACCCTGACTTCTGTCCCTATTCAGGGGTCTGACTTTGAGACTAATCAACCTTTTGTGTTTGATTCCTCTTTGTCTGAGACTGATTCGCATGTGCCTCCTACTCCCGCGGCCCTTGGGGCTCCGCCGGGCGAGGAGACTGTTGGTGAGCCATGCGGGGACCCGCCTGCGGAGGCCTTTGTTAACGTTCCTTTGTCTCATTCCACTCGGGTGGAACCAGATTTGGATGCGTCCTCTCAAGCTTCGGTTCCCGAATCGCTTGGGCAGGCGGAGTCTCAATCGCTCAATCTCTGTGGAGTGGAAGCGATTGTTTTCTTGTCCAAATATCGCCCTGAAGTTCAGTCAACCCGCGCGCAGGGTTCGACTTCGCGTTGGTTTAAGCAGCGGGATTTCTGCTGAGTCTGGGCGCCTTGGCGTCCGGCCCATGGCTGTTGCATCTCCTTGCTCGGCCGATATGGGTAATTGGTGCGCGTCTTTGGGTTCAATACCCTCAGCGCACTTCTCCCATAAAGGGAGGTGAGCGTCCCTCAGTGGAGGGTTCGGTTCGTGTTCCCGAAGGGCTTCGGGGATCCGAACGAAACCGGATAAACGCTCTGAAAAGCGGTTTTCGACTTAGGCTCTTTTTGGGCCAATCAGAAGCCTAGGGAAGGGGCTAAAAGAGGCAAGGCTTTGTCTGCCTCTTGCCCATCGGGTTTAGCTAACCCTTCGGTCTCTCAAGCTGAGATGTTCAGTGTGAGATGGGCTTTGCCCAGACTCAGGGTTGGTTCCTTGTACCAGGATTCACATCCCCTGCTCTTGTCCCTTTTTTGGGTCGGACATCGAGACTAATTAGCCTTTTATGGTTTATTCTTCTTTGTCTGTGATGAGATCACATGAGCCTCCTAGTCTCGCAGCCTCGGGGCTCCGTCGGGTGAGGAGGCTTATGGCGGTTCATGCGTGAATCCGACCGTTTAGGCCTTTGTTCGTGATTCTTTGTCACGATCTTTTCAGGCGGATCCAGTTTTGGAAGCGGCCTCTCTAGCTTCGTCTCCGAATCGCTGGGCAGGCAGAGCCTTAGTTGCTCTCCCTTTGTGGGGTAGAAGCGATTGCTTTGTTCTAAACTTTCCCTGACTTTTAGTCAACCCGCGCGCAGGGTTCGACTTTGCTTGGGTTCAGGCAGCGGGCGGACGAGACGGTTTCTTCATAGATCTGTCCGCCCCGCTCCCCGGAGGTGCTATAGGAACTTGGACACCTCACAGGCTGTCCTTTTTCCTTTCTCCGACTTTTGTTATTCCCAGGCGCTCGGGAAAACTTCGTTTGATACTGAACCTAAAGAGGATAAAACAAATG